>LWMJ02000673.1:0-34514 GCA_001693035.2 Taenia asiatica
CACTCTTAATATATCTTTAAGATTTACACTTTCTTTTAAATCTATAAATTACATTAATGTTAACTGAGGCATTAATGGCAAGGGTTTATTTCTTCATACTATCCTCTAACACAGGTCACGCATTGCTTGAAGGGGAGGGGCAGATGCACAAGTGCACTCATTAGCTGGAAAGGTTTAGGATGAGGACGAGTATAAAGTGGACTGGAGAGGAAAGAGTAGTTATTTGAATGTGGCATCGACTTGGTGCAGTGGTACTCCCTTCGTCTGCAACACACGAGCTCCTGACGTTCAACCAGACCGAAGTGAAGGATACTTACCTGTTCTATATTTTGTTGCGTAATTTGCATTGGAAACATGCGATAAGCAGTAAGCTGCCAAACCTAAAATCTGCCGTATTTTATCTGTATCATGGTGTCCTGTGATCGCCATTCATTCGAACGTGTCCATGCCCCAGATAATAGCTCAGCGTTGCAGAAAACAGCTCTTTTCCAATTCCAGGGTCAATCTTGCATCTCAAGACGGTCTAACAAAAACGAGAAAACCATTGTCATTGATCGTGCATTGCTGTGAAAATAAACCTACCTTTGCTGACTGCGTAAGGCGTTGGAAGGCGGCAGGAGGTCATCGTCCTATATTCATGAAGCGAATTTGGTGATATAAAATCTGGCTCCTATCCGTCTGCCCCAGCCCCATCCATATGCACGTTTCCGGATCTTAGGTTAAAGACGGATAATCACTTAAGTCCGAACAATGTGTCTAACAATTCATCCGCTTGTGTAACGGAAATGCATCCCTTTTGGTCAGAACGTTCAGCTTCCTATGGTCTGTGTGCAAACGTGGGCTACGGTGGATCTTTTTAATCAGCACTATCACAGACACTCACGTTGACTTCAGTAATTGTGCAACCTAATGTTGAATCATCTATTCCACAAGATGATCTGGCTTTAGCGAATGGGTGGTATGCGTCTGAGTGGTTAATGGTCGGGTCTGGCCTCACCGGTATCTGTCTCATGTTTTGCAAAACTTGCTCTGTCCAGTTTAGTGCTTTGCCATGGTAACACGCCCGTGTGCAGTCTTAGCAACTCGCAAGGTGTTTACCTCTCATTAGGTGACATGAAGCGGCTGTGTATAAAGGTCCTAAAAGTTGTTTACGTGTATGGTCATGCCCTTAGTAACGTCGCTGAGTGGATGAGGCGCTTTCCATGAATTTTGGAGCAACTTAGGCGGCTTAGTCAATCCAGCACAAAGATAAATTCAACAGTCCAAGCTCTGTTAGATGTTCCGTATTCATTGTAAGGCAAATGAGATGTGCTAAAAAAGCAAATGCATGTGAAGCACTGCACCCTGCTCACTTTGAGATTTGGAAAAGTATCATTTGTTACTGCTTTTGTCACATCCTTTCAACACTCTCAGCTCCTGCTACAAAGAGTTCTGTGGAAGTTTTGATAAATGAATGTGCGCAAGGCAAACGATCTGTTGAATGTTTCGCTTAAGGAATTAAGGCCTCTTAGTGGGCTCCAAGGTTACTATTAATTGCTGGCCTACATGGCATTTCTGATTGATGGATGCTATACGAGAGTCGATCATGAACCATAATCGTTAAGACCGGACATGATTTGATGGCAATGAGGGACTCAGCCTAATCCCTGCAAAGAATGTATGGAATTGATTAGACTTTGAAAAGCCCTATTATTTACTTGCACTGAGTTCCAATTCGGAGGATTTAATGCATTTCCGTTACACAAGCGGATGAATTGTTAGACACATTATTCGGACTTAAGTGATTATCCGTCTTTAACCTAAGATCCGGAAACATGCATATGGATGGGGCTGGGGCAGACGGATAGGAGCCAGATTTTATATCACCAAATTCGCTTCATGAATATAGGACGACGCCTTATGCAGTCAGCAAAGGTAGGTTTATTTTCACAGCAATGCACGATCAATGACTATGGTTTTCTCGTTTTTGTTAGACCGTCTTGAGATGCAAGACTGACCCCGGAATTGGAAAAGAGCTGTTTTCTTGGTGTCAGTATCCATCCCACAACCTCTTAATTTATAATCAAGCTGCTTGCCCGACTTAGATGCACTGAAGGCGCCGATTAAGAACATGGATGCCAAGTATTGATTTTAATGACAAGTTGGCCTGAAGCCTTTGAGCGGATGAATAAATGCCACATCTAAATATATGTTCTCAGTTGCTATGCCTTATGGTCACCGAATGTGTGACCGCTAGTGAACAAAGCGACAACCATAAAACGCCTTTTATGGGGCGCCTTTGGAGAGGCTGACTACCCACTTCTTGGGCAAACTTGACAGTGCATGGTCTTGCTTATTTTCATGAAATTGCTACGTCAGACAAAGTAGTTTTCATGCTGCCTAGAAAATCGATGCGTTGACATCAACAAAGATTTATTCACTTGGTACCAGGCACGTTTTATTTTGCTGCAGAAATAATCAACCGTTTCGTGGAGTAGAGACATAGCCTGTCATAAGAAGAGCTCAAATCAGAGCACATGCCAATCTCTTCGGCAAAAGCTCTGGCGAGTGAAATGTCCAATAAATTATCTAGTGAAAATGCCTAGGTCAGCTTGTCTTCCTCATGAGCTCGAAACGCGGTCAACCATTGATTAGTGGTAGCTTTAAAGAAAACTGAGTCTACAGAAGATTAGATGTTGTCACCTTCTGCCCAAACAGTGACGGTGAAACGGAGCATTTTGCGTCTGCCCAAAGGGATGATCTACACTGACATGGCCTAACAGATGAAAATGGGTAGCATTCTTAGCCCTTCCGAAATCTCACCGTTGATGTTGATGGCAGTTAGGATTGCTTGGTCATTTGAGTATCCATATGCGACGCCAACAAGTCAGGAAGATAAAAATGCGGGTGACAGTGGCGGTGAAAAAACCGAGCACACACTCCAAGTGTTTTGCAGTGATCTGCATACAGCTCTCCTTCAAAACCACAGCCGTGGTTGCCAGTCTCAGAATGTTCTTGCCTAACCAGGATTTTTAGGTTTGTAAAATAATGATCAAACCAAAGTGAATACAGTTTTAGAGATTCTTCAGTACGAGTGAACCCCTAATAGTAACCATTTTTTTGAAAAGAAATTGTCGACAAAACGGATACTCTGGGATGGCTATGTTTGCAGTTACTGCAAGAATTAATAATCACTAATGTAATTCAATGATGAGCCGTAATTCAACCATTCATTGCACCGGTAGAATCAACGTTGAGATCTAAGATTGAAGAACACGTCAATCCCTCCAGGCGACGCTATGTTGACAACCGAGGGTAGCGAAGAAAGCGCTGATTTTGTTAGAGCCATCAGCAACACAAGATGGCGTGGTACTTAAAGCGTAATTTAAACGCCTCAATTCGCCCGACCTTTCTTGTCAAACCACCAANTCATAGGAACCAGGGCAATTCAAATGCCTCAATTCGCCGGACCTTTCTTGTCAAACCACCAATACACCATTTGCCAGCGAAGTGCACTCTCAAAGCAAGCACAACAGGATAACACTTCGTTTCATTCAGTTATTCAACGAATCAAACGACACTTGGGAGACCACTTACAACAGCCCGCATTTGGTCATCAACACTGGCGAGGTCGTGGTTTGGCTAAATGCAGTTTGCCTGAGGACTAGACCGTCATGAATCACACCACCCAGAGTGCAGACACTACTGCAGAAGAGTAATGGCATTGTGGGCATTGAAATAATTGATTAGTGGCAGGTCTGATATGCCTCCACCAGCCCACAACAGAAGTGTCGATCACTGACAGCCGGCAAAACAGGATGCGAAAAGGCCAATGACTTGATTGCAACGCCTAAAATCCTCCCAGTCGCTAAGACCTCAACCCTTGGAACTAGATTGCGGCTGAACATGTCCCTGCTTTGATACCTTGCATTTGTGCCTACTGTAAATATGACAACATTCCCACGATTTGTAGACGACTGACAAATACAGCGTGTGCCAAAGTTGAAGGCTTAATTTCTGCTGCATTTTCACTTCCACCAGCAAATGACAAGGACGAAAATCAGCCATTCTCGTGAGCAACCAGATGCTTTGTCCACCAAACACTCCAAAACAATCAGCATCTTCCGTGGCGGCATTCATGTATTTACAGGTGTATGACAGTCAAGGCTAGTGAGGGGAGCAATGGTTTTACTGGAGCCATCAGCAACGTAAGATGGCTTGGTAGCCAAAGCGAGAAAAGTGGGTATGACAGGATGAGTGGGAGGCGTAGTGTTCGACACCAAGGACGGCAGGACAGATGCAACTAGTCCAGTCGGTGGTCGTTAGGCATCCCTCCACACCACGCATTTTGGCAGAGTTCTGTCCTTAGGATTCTTCAACCTCAGTGTCGGCAGCACTTTTTTGCATGTTGGCGTTTTGACACACTGGTTGCGGAAACACGAGTGTCCCTTCGGGCACTTGCTGCAACTGGCTCCATATGTGTATGGATGTTCTCCATGGTGGTTTCCACTAAAAGAATTCACGACCTCTCTCACAACTGCACAAACCAAAGATTTGCTGTTTCAACAGCTAGGCAGTTACCCACTCATTCCTTCAGTCAGCCAATCAAGCAGTCGTTCTAAGGGAAATCGCACTTACGCAGACTTGTATTGGCACACAATGAAGTATTGTGGATTGTTCCACTCAGGTCGCATGTAGTCACACCGCCACATGGCGCAGCCCAGCTGATTTGACCTTGCCCAAACCATCTAGTTGTGCACAAAGAAAGTATGCCAAGTAGTACTATATAGTGGTTAGCCACACAACAACATGTTCAGTGCCTCCACGCATCCCTTTTCACTCCTCAGCGCACACGAGCTTGCAAGAAGGCATTCAATACTTGGGAGGAAATGGCCTGACAAAGCACACTGAACAGCATCTATGCGTTGCGCCTAATTAGTAGTGGTGCACATGCGCTCTTCTCTCACCTGTGTGTAGTGGCCACACACGCGGCTGCAAGAGTTGTTGAAATAACTGTAGTACTTGACTTCACTCCTCCAGCCACAAACCGCTTCGGTGATGGATGGCTTAGTACTGCCGACAGCTGCAATATTTTGTCCAAGTCCCATGTAATGCCAATGGTGCCTCCAATCTGGATGCTCGAATCTGCATCGACTGGCCCAGTGAGCTGCTAGTACTTCCAGCTCATTCGAGTACTCCTAAATAAGTGCAAACGGACGCTACTAAGTGCTACCAAGTACGTTATCACGAGGGGCAACTTGCGGCGCGGACAAGTGAGTTACTAACCAGGGACGTATCAAGAAGGAACGCACCATTAGTAACATATCGCTGGCAGGAGGGTACACCCTTTCTCGAACCTCCAAATGAGCCTCTAGCATTTGTGCCTGTTCCACATCTGTGGATGCCTGATACGATGCAGCAGGTGCGAGAGCAGTCAGACTGAAGACTACCACAAGGAGACCTGGCAATAGAAAATTATGCAGACTCACTAAATCGCCTGCGCAGGGCAATATTTGGGTGCGAAGTTGACACATGCTCTGCAATTGGCAACTCACCGTTCCGTGGGTGCATCATCGCGGCAAATGGACTGGGTAAGTGAGAGAGTCCCACTCATTTATGCTTGAGTCGAGACATGGCTAGAGATGGCGCGATGTCCACCAAAAGAGATGGCCTCACCAGTCATAATAGGTCAGACAGGCTATGTAGAACAGGTTTGTTAGGCTGAATCACTCCCATTTCACAACGTTAAGGCAATACCAAATCATTCATAAAAAAAATTACTCACTTCGCTGGTGACTGTGAATGCTTTGCATTTATTTTGGTGCCAGTGGGACTGCAAGCGCTAGCTTGTATGCTGGAATATGTGTGTGTGTGTGATAGAGATAGCGATTCGGGTGCGAATGTTCGTTCATTGTGGTGCAAAATATTTGCAAATTTTATGCGAAAGATGATGGACACATTAGAACACAGACCAACCTATTCAGGTTAATCGCACTGAGCGTTGGTCAATGCTTTCTCATAAGGGAGAGCGCTAGCAGCCCCATTGGCACCGAAAGCAATGTGAAGCATTTACAGTTACCAGCAGAGTGGGTAATTTTGTTATCCCTCCACTTGGTGCCAGAGTCTTGGACTGACTCGACTGCGTGGAGGAGGGCATAATTGGTTGTGTAGCAAACAGGAGGGTGGGTGAAAGCGTTGGCGAATATGTCAGATGTATGAGGGAGAAAGGGAAATTTTTATCATTGCTTTCAGGTGATGGAGGTGATGTCCACTCAGTCTTGAGAATGGCGCAATCCAACATTCTAGGCATGATAGAGGGAGGAACACATGATACAAATGCACTACGCTTAATTCATTCATCTAACCGATATAGACTGCTATTAGCGCATATGTCAAGCAATGCCTCTGGTGAGTTTCAAGAGGTTCCAATACTACTTTCATCTTATATTGTTGGTATTTTAGCTGCCTTTCTTCCCGTGGCATCGTTGCATCTCTCCACGCTGTTTGCTGGGCGCTTAGTGCCCAAGGAGTTTTGGTGCAACCACTGATATCGCCTTTGTGGTGAATGCAGCATCATCGAAGTAGCAATGCACAAACGATGTGGCAGTCGATTGTTGTTAGTGAACTTTATATTTGCCGAGCTATTGGTGGTGCAAGTCATCTGTGAGTGTACCTTGGGTCCATGTTTGATCTTCTTGTGTGCTTGAAACCAAACATCCCTGCCTAGGACTTTTGCTTCCCGGCCCAACATAACCAATCCACCACAACCTATCGTTACTATGCCACACCCTTCCACCTGGACACTGTGAAGTCGGGTGCGCATTTTGTTGCGTCAAGTCTGTGTGAGTTATGCTCTTTATAAAGCAAATATGTGGGCGATTCGTGCAGTGGTATTGTCGCTCACACGTACGTGTGGGTGGAATGGCTTGAAGCAGTATGTTTTACCATAATACTGCAGAAATTTAAGTTCTCCGGTCCACACCACACAAACGGTTATGGTGACCCCTCCTATGCCCATTTTATTCTACAGAAAGGAAGGGGGGCATATATGATACGGACCCACTCAGGTAACTGGAGAGATTAGCCAGCCTGAACAAAATCTTGCCCATGCATCCTTTATCGCCTTGACGGAAACAGTTGCACATTTAGTGCTCTAGAAGCACCTCAATGTAAAGTTGAAGTGTAACCCAATGGATTTCTTCTAAGTCATTATCTTCTGCACATTTCTGTGAGCAATGCCATAACAAGGTCTTGCAGTCTTCAACAGTGTTCTACTATTTCACCTTTTAGGAGCACGCCTTTGCGACTTATTTAGCCCCTATTGCAGGCTTTATAGCTTTCTTAGCAGAACACCATCACATATTCCAACACGGTTTTGTCAAATCACCGTAAAAACGCAAATGTTTGTTAAGCCAATGCAATGCACAAAATGAGTTTAGATTAAATGCAGGGAACCAAATGAGATTCCCCATGAGGATTACCAAATTTCGTTCGCCTAGTAACTCGTTTTGTCGAAATGATCCTCTTCACCCCTCCTTCCATTTCTTGGGATCAAAATGGAGCGACTAAGTCGAGCCTTCATATAGATTCTTCTCTTTTCTCGTGAAGCTGGCGATGAGATGACGAAAGCAGGTCCAGTGTTTGCCTTCCGCAACCTAGCCAGAATGGTGAGAAAGGCAAGGAAAAGTATAATAGAGGAGGCTGCAGACAACATATAGGTGTATGTATTTGTTAATGTTCTTCCAGTGCGATCTAATTGGTCCCGGTAAGGCACACACACCGGATTTTTATGTCCATCTTCAACCTTGCAAACATTGCCCGAGTAAACTTGTTGGTTCAAGGTTGCTTGTGTAATTTGTGCACCGTATGATGTGCTGTCAGCTTGGTGCGCGTAATCATGAGCCAAAATGATTACGAGGGCTTGCTCCCGGTGTGTGTGCAGGATGTATCAAATGCAAGATCAAACCCTAGCAGAGCGCTTTTATACATTACTTCAAGATGAAATCGGCCTGCGATTGCTCACGTTATTACACCGCTTGCACAAATCTATGGAAGACTTGGGGGTGTAAAGTGTTAGCAAAATCCAAGCGGGACTGGCTTTTGCATTAAATGCATAAAAGGTGTTACTTTCTCATGCATTTCAAACTCATATTATTCGCATTCCTCTCACTAACTGACATGAATTGTACAATTTGCAACCTCAATTCACAGCATTTGGTTAAGTGAAGGGGAATCTTGGACTTGTATGGACCAACTATTTAGCCCTTTCTCCGTCTGTGAATTCGCGACTTTGGTAACACGGTTCAAATCGTCTTTTTTAAAAGTAATTCACTGCTCATAAGTTTCGCTAGACACGTGAATTTATCTTGTGCTGCATCCAGCATCAATATCTATGTGCTTATAATTTATGCGCACGTGGATTAACAGGTCGTAAAAACAACATCAGGAAGTTTCAGAACGGCCCTCCAGCATTGCATCCCCCATCATGAGATCAGCATGATGAAGTAATGCATGCTCTGGTTAACACAGCTTCTCTAACGTCACCAGCGCTGCAAGCAGCCTTCTGTCACTGGATCATCAACTTTAATACGCATACGACTCTAGGTGTTTGATATAATCGTGGTGAAGTACCACCGATTTCTCATCTACCTCCAACTTAGATTGGATGTGACAGGACAAAGTCGCTTGATTTTGGGGGATGATGGATGGCCGAGGTCCAAGTTTGTCTTGACGATAGGTGGCTTTGCAATGCTGGCTTGATCTGCTTTTTGTGTAGCCAAACCGTGCCATTACGTTTAATGCATAACGCTGATGTCCAACGTGCGATTCGTAATAATATATCTTACTAGTTCGACCATTTACACACACCTACTCAGGTTCGAATCCCGCTGTGGATATCCTGGGGATTGCAATCCACTCCACTACTGTCCAGTGGGACATACAGGAGGACCATACTGCCTAACTCGGTGCCATGTAGTGGCATTGGTCATTTTCCGTGGGATGATATGAGGACATGAGAAAAGATGGTGGTCTCAAGACCACCAGCTTATTAGACGCTAGCAACGGGATTTCTTTAGCTAGCACAAGATGGAAAATATTCCGACCTTAAAAATCCCATTCATTTCGGTCTTCTCTACACCAGAATACAGGATGATTTGCTCAATATAACTAAAAGGTGAACAGGGTGCATGAAATCAACAGATAAGAAGTGCGACTGCTATTTTTGTGACAGCATCCAAACTATTTTCCTCTGGTTTGGTTCATTGATTGCATGGGACCTTAAGGAAGGTGTCGGTGTCTTACACGGCACTCTGTCGGTCCTATTAGATAGATTTGCTACGTCTACACACACAAGCAGACGAGCATTGGCGAGAAAATTGGTGCGTCTGGATTGCAATAACTAAGAAAATACTTCAAAAATATTTACTGGTCAGCGTTGGTTCTAGTGACACCGAGTCTTAACAGCATGATAATGCGGCACTTTTTACAACCTGGTTTGTGGTGACGTTGACCTTCGGTAACACAGCCGCGAGAATAGGATCAGTCGTTCCTGCCTCTGTCCCATCCTAATAGCGACATTTGCTATCGAAATGGGAATTTATCGTCTTGAGACGAAACTGCGAAGCAGGCCTTTTTTGGCAATTTACGGCTAGACAAAATTTAATCAGCTATTTCCACATCGTTAAACTGGCAGCCAATTTCGTTTTATGCTGACTTGCTCATTTCCAGCTGCATTTTCTCCTCCAGATCACAGGTAATGCTTTTGCTCCAACCTATCTCTTGCTTATGCAGCATCCACCTACTCAGCGACGCTGGCTTCCTCTGTGAGCGATTCTGGCATCAAATGCTCGACTCCGAGTACGCTCTCCTTTCCTCCCCGTTCCAAGTTGCTTCAACTTATGCCACATTGTAGCAACATACTTTTCGACTTACATTTAGCCTGTCTTGCCATATCTTTACTCACCGAAGATTGGTCAATATCTATTTTTCATTTCTTCCTCTGTGTTCCTGCACTACTTTTTTAGCTTTTGGCAGCGCAAAATTATTAATGCTTTTACTGCCTAGAACATGATTTCCTGGTCTGTTGGTGGTCGTCATCGATGGAGTGGGGAGTGGGACGCATCACAGAATGAAGACAGATCGGACGAGTGATCGTTGAATGTTAATAGTGAGTGGGGGACAAATGGAAAGTTCCATCGATATTGTCTATGCGCACTGTAATGCAGCTGTTGTGTGGTTGTAAACGATTTTCTTTCCTGTTAGCAGCACCAGTATGCTTCCACTTGCCTTATACCCGTCGGGCCAACCACTTGTGGGTAAACATACGGAACTAATAACATCTTGAGTTTTTTGCCCAAGGAAACTTACCGAGGAGAGAAGTATTTTCGGCACTGTGGACGGTGGCATTCTACATAGGAAACTATATCGTTTACTGTCTCTCCATGTTCACTACAAATTAGGTTTGCGAAGCACCGTCGTCAGAAGCTAGTGAAACGGCCAAAGTACTGGATATTGGCGAATTACACTCAACATTTCAGTTAATGGCTTCTATGCAACGCTCTATGTTTGTGCACACGATGGAGTTACATACAAGCAAGATACAACGAGGAAGACCTCTCAAGTTCCGACGGAAGTCTACACAGGGAGGCTAAATGTTACGAGGTGGTGAAGACACACTTTCTTCACACCACAAAGCAAATGCCTTTAAGCAGAGGAGGGTTAGAAATGATGGGGTGGAGTAGGGCCTACTTGGCAGAACTGGAGGCGGTCAGTTAAAGTAAGATCAAACTCATCGCGACTCCGACGTTGCTAACACTCTGACGCTGAGGGAAGGCAAAACGATCTGAGTAATATGACGTCGATTATCACAGAAGCACACAGATATGGCAGTGCTCAGTTGGTGATCCACTTCAAGAGTGGACGGATAAAACCCAAAGTAATGGCGCAATCACCCACGAGCTAGGCGCTTATATTTGTGGTGGAAATGATTATGTTTATTCGGGCCAAATGCTAATGAATGCGAAACGCAGGATAATTGACTCTCACTGAACTTGCATCAGTAGCCTTCGGGTGTGGATCAGTGCTCGAAGCCACTCACACATTCAAAGAGAAGGATTTGTAAATATCTTTGGAAGCAAATTGGATGTTGCAGCGTGCAAAGTTATTGAAAGGCTGACTGTCAAATAAATAGGACTATTAACGTAGAGATTTAAAGGGTGGATGAAAAGTTAAAGTTAAACCAATTGCTGATCCTCAACCTCTGTTAATCCAAGTTAGAACGCTTTCAAGTCATTGAGAATGCACATTGGTAGGTCCGGTGGAACAATTCACCGATTGCAGCACCCATATTATGTGCGCAGCCTGTAATCATGAGTTTGAATGATGCGACATGGAGCTCCCTCTGATTTTACAGCGAACAAGCTTACCCACTCTTTCGAGGATGTCAGATGAAGCATCTTTGCCAAATGAGGGAAAATGGCAACAGAGTACCCGCGAGTATATTTACCGCATTCAACGCCCCAAGACACTGCTAGACAAACGTGCAGTTGGGCCATAGTCAAGTCGGATCGAAGGAGAAAAGCAAACCAATATTTCGTGCCAATTTTTCGTTGTAGGCGAAAACTACTGATAGAGTTTCACTAGTCTCTTGATTTGACGGTTGATCCAGTGCACTGCCAAGCAGGTCACGCAAGAGCAGGCGGGATAAACTGATTGCATGCATGTACCGGAGAAAATTTGATAACTAAAACTGCACCACACCGGCTGTTTTAGAGCTGCTTTGTAGAGAATTGCAAAATCTCTGCCTGAAGATATGTTGAAATGCCTGAATGCCCTATGTAATACATGCAGTAGATGACTTGCCATGTCATTGACATAAAGTCGGCAATAACTGGGCTCAAGAAGACTTGGCAAGAAATTAACAGACCACAAAATGGTAAAAGAATGTCTCTTGATGCTTCCACGGAAGTGCCAGAGGACCTGCCATGTGGAGTAGACGTAAAATTATTAACAATTTCTATGTATTCGCTATTTCCTTTGTTATACTACTCTATGCTCTTCACCGGGTGGACTGACGGGATTGGTGTCGAGCGCAGAAGAATTAACTTAGAGATTCTTCAGGGAGTAGCCCATAACAAAGGGACTGGACCTATCTGGCTTTCCACGTTACCAGGTAACTTCCGGCTGCTGCACTGACTTTTGGCATTTTAATTCGCTTTCCAGCTTCCTTCAGATGCCACGTCACCTTTGACAGAACATTGAAACTTCACGTCCATTTTCATTCTGTCGGTAGGTAAATAGTGTGCAGACCCAGTGATTTGACCATCACGGCTCCTTTCCAGTGCTCATTCACTAAAACGTATAAGTTTGCATGTGTCCACCTAAGTTTCTACGGACCTGTACAACTCAACACCGTAAGCAGCACATGAGTTTGTAGGCAACCGTTCAGGGGCCAAGGAGAAATGAGCCGAGACTATTATTGTGCGTCAAAGCTTAGTGCTCCCGAAAATAAAATGCATTTTACGGCATTGGCACCACTACGAATACGTTGTTTTCGTCGCTTTACACCTGTTACACTATTTCAGCTGGTTAGAAATCATGCTCAAATAGGCTAGTAGTTCCTTTGACTTACTCCACTTGTGTTTCCTTTCTGCTTTCCGGACGGTCCTACATCCAGTCCTACAATGCGTGCAACGCTTTTCGATTTCTGGTATGACCATTCGTGACAAATATTCCAAGGACTCAATGCGCCAGGGTGCTACATATTAAGTAATATCAATGGGCCTAATGCCAGTGGGGAAGGAGAATCGGCAAAACTGCTTGGTATTGGGCTGAATTTCAATGTAGAACTTGCAGCAACTCAAGTCATTGATGATGATGTCGTGAGTCTTGTTATCAAGAACGGAGAATGATAACTGTAGGAGTGAAGATCAAAGAGGCCGCAAATGCTGCCAGAACGTTCTGCAGTCGAAAAGGGGATCGTAAGCGTGGTGCTCACCCTCATTCTTTTTACATCGACCATCACAATGCACGAGGTGGATGTTATGAAGAGCAAACTAAACAGAGTTGGCAGTTAGAAAACTCTCATGCAGCCGAATAAAGGCTCGATAGCAACGGATCATCCCTTTTCCGCGCAATACCTATTACGACATGCATTAACCGGGTTTACTGGTTTAGTTGCGGTTTCATGCGAGGTCAATCGCCGTTTGCCTGACCCCCCATTAGCATTAATGTTTAGATGGAGTGCGTCATGCTAAAGTAATCACATGCCTGATCACAAGCTCGTGGTCAAGTCCCATCACGGGGGTGTTGGTGGAGGGCATGAAGCACGAACGTGAAATGAGGAGTGCAAAGAGCGAGGGCATCACTTGGAACTTGGAGTAATTAGAGACAATGAGAAGAGTGTGCAAGCAGGCGATCCTCAGCACCCAAGTCCGTTTCAATTAAATTGGAAGATTAACTGAGGAAGTGGAAATCGGATTTGGCCATGCTCGAAGCCGTAGGAATGTGCACCATGTGCTCGGATTGTAAAGAGCTTACAATTCGGTGAAAAGTATGCATGATCGTCTGTGGTGGTGCCACAATTTGCGCAGCTGTAAGGATGGTAGCAGCAGTGGTGAGAAACGGCAACCACAACTGTGTACATGCACTCCTCTACTTCCTCCTCGCTGTAAATTGTAAATATACTGCAGGTGTGAATTGTCTCTGGCAATTACACTGTGTACACTTAAGCTTATTTTACGAGGCCTTTACTGCTATCGCGGGACCAATGGTTGGCTTCCAGGTGGACGTGGTGGAGGTGATCTGAACCAAATTTGGAGAATGGAACTCCGCATCACGTGCGATTGCCTCTAGTGTATCAGGTACTAGTGCTGATGCACTCTGTGCTTGACGCACCCACAGCACTCCTGTTTTAATCTCACCTTCGCAAGGCAAGGCGTGTGTCTGGCGTTAATGTTTTTGCAAGCATTCAAACCTTGAATTTTTGGCTATAATTGATTCAGCTAGCACGTCATTTGCCACTGCAGATGCGCAATTGGCTAAAGGCACTGCCAAGCGACGAGTATTTGTGCAGGTTCTGAAGCTTTCTGTTCACTAGTGGCATTACACACTAATGGGAGGGTGCTGAGTTTCATCTATGGGACTGATACAGCTCAACATAGTAGTGGCGAGTCTAATCCCTCACCATCCAGTCAGATTATTTACGACTAATGTTTAGCTAATGCACCTGGACGACCAATCAAGGTGGGTCGCTACAAAGCGTACATTTATACCTCTTTGACTTGATCGTGAGCAGGAATGAGGGTGCCCAAAACTACCTCACTTTTTAATCTCAACATGCCGTTGGGTTCACACACACCATTGTACTTCCAATAGCAACGAAGCACAAGATGCTGACTTGACTTCACTTCGTGATTTGACAGCCATCGTCACCGACCGCCCACTCACGAGCTCGTTTCATGGTGTTACCATATGTTTGGGGCGCAAATTCTACTCTGTAGCCCCAAAATATTATAGTGTTACGTGGGTGTATCATCTTCCTGTAACTTACGCTTTACTTGTAGAACGACCACATAATCCTTCCTTCCTTTCGAAAAAATGGACCACGAGAAAGTTCGGTGGGAAAAAGTGGATTGGGACTACTTACTGCCGCAAGCGTTGTCGGCCATGTAGAAATAAGTAATTATTTAGGGTGGCAACATAAAGAATTCGCTCAGTTAAGGAACATGTCCGGTTTTCAAGCGCTGCACTTTTAATCTTTTTGCTGTGCTGATAACAAAATTACTCAGGCTAGATGGTGAAACAAATTCTTCGGAGAGGTGATACACGCACATAAGTGCTGCTTAAAAAGGCAGGTAGAAAGAATCCATGTGTATGTCATGCGAAACGACGGTGAATGCAGTTCATGTCTGCAAGTGCAGATGTCGAGCAACAAATGGGCAGACGCTCCTCCTCAATTGCTTGAAGAGACATTTGCGACAAACGTAGTAAAGGCCCTTCCCCAATAAAGGTGCCCTAATCTTCTCCTTTTGCCAACCATCTCCACCATCTTCTCACGCTTCTTTACTGAATACAAATTAGAGCAGCACAAACAGACTGACGGCTGAAATTGCAAAGGCCGAGCATGAAGTCTGAGAATTCCAGTGATTCTGATGGAAGCGTACGAAAAGTGCATGCATACGGTCAAGCTAGCTATGTTGGCAAGTTGCCTGTGCCTCGTTCATGCTAAACAGGACCTCTAAAACAGTTCAGAGAAAAGAACTGTTCTATAGAAGCAGTTGGCAGCAAAAACGGTCCTTGAATCTAGTAAGGATTCCCATTTTANACTGACGGCTAAAATTGCAAAGGCCGAGCATGAAGTCTGAGAATTCCAGTGATTCTGATGGAAGCGTACGAAAAGTGCATGCATACGGTCAAGCTAGCTATGTTGGCAAGTTGCCTGTGCCTCGTTCATGCTACACAGGACCTCTAAAACAGTTCAGAGAAAAGAACTGTTCTATAGAAGCAGTTGGCAGCAAAAACGGTCCTTGAATCTAGTAAGGATTCCCATTTTAATGAAGTTCCCAAGCAGATTGCGCTTATATTTGGAGGAGTGGTGGCACTTGCCATCCTCCCAGCTGGTATCCAATTCTTATGCGACGTCGTCACTCACCACAGTGACGAATTGGCGAGCACGTGGGAGACGACGGCGGTCGGGCAAAGTGTGGAGAGGGAAGGGGAAGGAGTGGGGAATGTGAAAGTGATGAGCAGATTGCGGGAGGGAATATGCCAGGCACATTGCAACTTTATCTACTCTGATAAGTGGCTCTACCATTTGTGCCATTGCCCGTAGAACCAAGTCCGTTAGCCAGCCATTCTGTGTTTGTCTTAATGCTTCAATCGAGAGCTCATTTGTTGCGCTTCTCTTCCCCTAGCCCATCACCCACTCCCTCCGAGTCTGCCGCCCCTTCAGTACGTTTGCAATCTTCATTACCTCCTCTTGCCCACCGCCTTCTCCTTCTCCCATTCTAGTGGTTCAAACGACTGAGGAGGCGTCTCCACCACCCATTTGCCTCGTGCTACTACTGCCATCGCTGTCCTCAATCCCAATCTCACTGATCGATCTCCCGATCTCCCGACTAATCCACCGAACAATGATTCTACTATTTGACTGACCGATTGACTGGTTGGTTTTTTGTTCGACTAATTAAATAAGTGATTTTTTCATCCCATTATTTGACCTGTTCCATTGTTTGGCCGATTGTGAAATGAGAGAGAGCTATCTTCATCAAGGATAGCAAACTGTTCGGCTTTGGCACGTCTAATCATTTTAAGAGGATGTGAGCACACCGACAGTCGCAATTCTCATAGCCTACAACCTTTAAATTCACACATTGGGATTTTGGAAGTGCAACAGATGCGACGAAAATACATGCGTAAATGAATAAGCCACAGATAAATTCCCGGCTCCCCTTTGTCTTTAAATGCTTTTTCATTTGCTGTTACAGTGTCAAATGTCGGCTCTTCTATCACATTCATCCATCCTTCAACACGCAAACGACTCGTATTGATCACATCCACAGATGAAGAGGAAAACCGATGCTAATGATAGTGCAACAAGTAAGTCAAAACGATTAAGAAACAACGCGAAATAGGAAGACTTACGTATTTGTCAGGTTTCCTTCCGTATTGGAAACTACTGTCTCACCTAGGAATTTTGCGTCTACAACAGAAACGCACATATTTGGTATGACAATATCCACGCTCTTCAGGAAAGAACCATTTGCCGACAAAATTAAGGCGATAGTGAAGAGCTGTTTCTTGCTTCCACTGCCCTCAGACTGCTCCTCCTCGAAGACAAACATTTCACAGAGCAACCGGTACCCAGTTGAGGTGCTGCAGCTAACCTCGCCAACTTTGAATTGAGTGAATATCTTCCAGACGCACACCCCTCTTTGCATTATGCCAACCAGGCAAACCATGTAAACAAAAAATATCAAACGAAGTGCTCATACATTTGGTAATCACAAGTAAAATTCAAAATGGCATCAAAATCATGAAGATTGATGTTCCAATTTGCGGTGGAATCACTAAATAGGACTGATGAAGTGCAAACTTACGCAGGTAGTCGACTATCTTCACCACCAGTTGGTCCGTTTCCCGATCAATGCCAATTAAAAGGAGATCGGCCAAAGTTGGACGTCCATATTTAAATGGCGCATCAGAGCATTCAAGGCAACGTGAAGCCACGTTTTCGACAACTATTTGAAAGTAATAACAAAAAGTGGCATTAGCTGAGGCCCCACGAAAGGACATCAAGTGCTGGCGTTGGAAATATTTCCATACTTGAGTTAGAGGAATGTAGTGTTTAGAAGAGAGACCCTAGCAAAACCTGTTTGGCCTTCACTACTAGACCAATTCATCGCAAACAATTGCGTCCGTCGACGCGCACTCACCCTCGGGGTGGCCACAACCCCATAAAAACATCCACATTCGGTTTTCCAAAAGTTCCGGTCGAATGTCTCTCTGCTTGATTGGCTTAAATCAAGCAGAGGTGCACTCTAAGTGTACTGTTAACTGTTCGAAGACAGAGGTCAACCAATTACCACATTTATCCGTAACTGGAATTCCGACACAGATCCATACTCCAGCAACCTTCAAAGAAGATCCATTTGTCGACAAAATCGAAACGATAGTGAGGAGTTATTTACAGAAGAAAACAAATCCCTCACATTTGCCTACCCATCAACTCAGCTACCTACCAATCAAAGAGCCACATAAACAGGTAGGTAAAATATAAATGAAAAACTGAATCGGTGCTTTCCGATGCACCAGGCCCACACATTGTCAACGGCCCTTCGATCCGTAAATAAATTATTAGCTCCATGGTAAAAAAGTAGTACGGTCAGGATTAATTACTACTACGGCTAAAAGAAGGAGTGAAACCACGCGGAGGCTACCACATCAGTGCGGCGGTGGGGATACACATGCCGCGATGACTTGTGCATTGTCTCCAAAGTGGTCAACATAATACTGCACCTTCACTAAACGCCTCAGTTATGAGCATTTCAGAGACAATCGTCCCAAGAGGCCTCTCATGATGACAATAAATTTGCAGAGTTCGATGATTTTGCAAAATCACCAAACAGGGTTAAATTCAACCAATGTAGTGCCCTTTGCATCCTAATCGTTTCAACCTCCATAAATAAATGGCAACTATCGAAAGAACCGACAAAATTGTCCCAAGACTGGAAAAAATTTGATGAGTGCAAAATGGCACGCAAGAAGGTGTAAAAAATTGGCAAACTTTCCAGTCACAAGTGTGTTTGCTAGAGCACGTTCAATTGATGCATCAGCGCATGGTGCATCAGCTACTGGTGTGGCTTAGAAAGAGGAAACCTTATTTGGAGGTAGGGATTGCAGTTAGTGCATCATACTTATCAGCGTCCAATTTTCTTCGTCAATTAACAACGGCGTCAGCGCATTTGAGCTTGTTATCACTAGAAACCCCATGCACATTCACGCTCAAAGAAAAAACAAAACGAGGTGCACAATTACTTATGGAAGTACATAGATTCGGTCAGCAGCATAATTAGAGAATAAAGAGCATAAACACTAGGCTTGCTGCTATTTTATGGGTACCAGTAGTGGCACAAACACTTACTCGAGATCTGCACAAACACGTGGACCTCAGAAGGAATGGGTAAACGAAAAGCGGCTAACGAAGGTGCAGCTATTCCTAGGCCACTCAAGTGTGAGTTACATCCAGTCGGCAGTATCCAATGTGGATACAGAAGGCTACATCCTTTAAAGAGGAGGCATTCCCAATTAAACTAGATAAGCCAGAAATAAAGCACAATGCAGTGCAAACAGATGTATGTATGATTGGGCACACTTACAATTTGACAAGTTCCTCCCTTCGTATATCCGCACTCTTAACTCGCGCCGACGACTGGTGTTTTCTGTCTACGCCATCATGAACGCGGAAATTACCGCGCCGCGCCGCGCCGCGTTTAGCCCACTTCCAAAGATTTTACCGGAGGGAGAATGAAGTCTGTGATCGTATCCGTTTTCTGTGGCAAAGCTCGAGGTTTTAGCTCACAAATCATCTCGACCAAGAGATTCCGAACCGGAAAACGTCCCTGTGTCTGTAGACGCAGAACGAAATGGTGAAGTTCTGCGACAAACCTACCAGTCAAATTAGCATATTGACGGCTAGTTCAAGGGTGGTATGCACTGCACATCGATGTCCCATTCTTGGCAGAGTGTTTGCTACCCTGACTTGTGTTTGTACCAATCACGCCAACTGATGTTGCGGAGGAGGCGATTCAGTCTATTGATAGAAAGGAGCGTGCTCAATCATCCTTTCGAAAGATGCCGCGACTGTACCCACACCAAACACCATAAGCGCGATAGGTTCCACCCAAATGAATGTTGGAACCACTTGGACAATACAACTGATACGATGTGATTTCGAGAAGACACAAGAAAGAAGAGTGATATTGATTTCTCTCCTCAACCATGCACATTCGAAATAGTAGGTGCCGAAGGAAAATAAAACGGCTCAAAAATAGGAGCTAAGCGTAGCTGAGCAGAGGACGGAGCAATAAAAAGATGTAGTTCGAAGTTTCATGTTCTTTAGTCATTATCAAAGCTTATCTGCTGCACCATCAGAAACGGGCAACTCACCGCGATCTCCGATTCTGCTGTATATATAGCAATAAATAGGTAAGTACCCCAGCAGTTTTCTCATTTTTCCAACGATTTGAAACCATCAATCCGAAGCTAAAGCTTCATTGTGATCGGTAGAGAGCATAGCACAGCCGCAGACAAAACACACACAGCGATGACCTTGAGATTCCCAAATTAACGTATAACTTGGAGATTTAAATGAATTGTGTGGTAATTTTCGCAAGTGAAACCACGCGGAGGCTACCACATCAGTGCGGCGGCGGGGATACACACGCCGCGATGATTAGTGCATTGTCTCCAAAGTGGCCACCATAATACTGCACCTTCACTAAACGCCTCAGTCATGAGCATTTCAGAGACAATCGTCCCAAGAGGCCTCTCATGATGACAATAAATTTGCAGAGTTCGATGATTTTGCAAAATCACCAAACAGGGTTAAATTCAACCAATGTAGTGCCCTTTGCATCCTAATCGTTTCAACCTCCATAAATAAATGGCAACTATCGAAAGAACCGACAAAATTGTCCCGAGACTGGAAAAAATTAGATGAGTGTAAAATGGCACGCAAGAAGGTGTAAAAAAATGGCAAACTTTCCAGTCACAAGTGTGTTTGCTAGAGCACGTTCAATTGATGCATCAGCGCATGGTGCATCAGCTACTGGTGTGGCTTAGAAAGAGGAAACCTTATTTGGAGGTAGGGACTGCAGTTAGTGCATCATACTTATCAGCGTCCAAATTTCTTCTTCAATTAACAACGGCGTCAGCGCATTTGAGCAAGCACTCTGACAACTTCTTCCGCTTGTTATCACTAGAAACCCCATGCACATTCACACTCAAAGGAAAAACAAAACGAGTGGCACAATTACTTATGGAAGTACATAGATTCAGTCAGCAGCATAATTAGAGAAGAAGGAGCATAAACACTGGGCTTGCTGCTATTTTATGGGTACCAGTAGTGGCACAAACGCTTACTCGAGATCTGCACAAACAAGTGGACCTCAGAAGGAATGGGTAAATGAAAAGCGGCTAACAAAGGTGCAGCTATTCCCAAGCCACTCAAGTGTGAGTTACATCCAGTCGGCAGTATCCAATGCGGATACAGAAGGCTACATCCTTTAAAGAGGAGGCATTCCCAATTAAACTAGATAAGCCAGAAATAAAGCACAATGCAGTGCAAACAGATGTATGTATGATTGGGCACACTTACAATTTGACAAGTTCCTCCCTTCGTATATCCGCACTCTTAACTCGCGCCGACGACTGGTGTTTTCTGTCTACGCCATCATGAACGCGGAAATTACCGCACCGCGCCGCGCCGCGTTTAGCCCACTTCCAAAGATTTTACCGGAGGGAGAATGAAGTCTGTGATCGTATCCGTTTTCTGTGGCAAAGCTCGAGGTTTTAGCTCACATATCATCTCGACCAAGAGATTCCGAACCGGAAAACGTCCCTGTGTCTGTAGACGCAGAACGAAATGGTGAAGTTCTGCGACAAACCTACCAGTCAAATTAGCATATTGACGGCTAGTTCAAGGGTGGTATGCACTGCACATCGATGTCCCATTCTTGGCAGAGTATTTGCTACCCTGACTTGTGTTTGTACCAATCACGCCTACTGATGTTGCGGAGGAGGCGATTGAGTCTATTGATAGAAAAGAGCGTGCTCAATCATCCTTTCGAAAGATGCCGCGACTGTACCCACACCAAACACCATAAGCGCGATAGGTTCCACCCAAGTGAATGTTGGAACCACTTGGACAATACAACTGATACGATGTGATTTCGAAAAGACACGAGGAAGAAGAGTGATATTGATTTCTCTCCTCAACCATGCACATTCGAAATAGTAGGTGCTGAAGAAAAATAAAACGGCTCAAAAATAGGAGTTAAGCGTAGTTGAGCAGAGAACGGAGCAATAAAAAGGTGTAGTTCGAAGTTTCATGTTCTTTAGTCATTATCAAAGCTTATCTGCTGCACCATCAGAAACGGGCAACTCACCGCGATCTCCGATTCTGCTGTATATATAGCAATAAATAGGTAAGTACCCCAGCAGTTTTCTCATTTTTCCAACGATTTGAAACCATCAATCCGAAGCTAAAGCTTCATTGTGATCGGTAGAGAGCATAGCACAGCCGCAGACAAAACACACACAGCGATGACCTTGAGATTCCCAAATTAACGTATAACTTGGAGATTTAAATGAATTGTGTGGTAATTTTCGCATATAATGTTAATTTGAATTTGATGTAGCTATGCTTAGAATACTTTTAAATAAATAAATGTATGTGCATTCACATTTAGTTTGCAATGGGTTGTGGAACAAATGTTTAAATTGCAATATCATTTTATTCGCCGTGAATTGCGATCATCATTTGTCTCTAAAATTAAAAGTCATTTTCATTAGCTCCTCATTATATCACAGACACTTACACGGTAGGTCATGGTAGTTGTAGGTTAGGGACAGCTATAGCTGCAAATGAACATTCCACGTTTAGGCGGAGTACAGAAAGCTTTGCGGCGTTACTCAAATAGGTAATTGTCAAAAGGATTGATGGATTAAATCGGTTGAAGTCAAGATCCCGAAACAAATTTGCCATAACAAACGACGCATCAATCAGGCAGAATGCAAACACTGCGGTTTGCAACCAGATCCACTTAAGATGGTAACTTGGCCTCCCTAAACCACCATCTTCAATCAATGTCAGCATATTTTTAACTAACAAACGCTCCTTTCTTGACTAATAGTTAACTGCCAGTGTCAGATCGATGTCCTCTTTCAACCTCATACTTGTTCTCAGCTGATAATATCACCTCACATGCTTGTCTTATCAAGCGACGTCTACTAAGCACCAAACCAGCAGCATTAGCATTCCACCTAGAAATTCAAAAGCAACAACTAGCAAGGTGACGTGTGCATTGATGGACATGTGACTACATGCTGCCTGTTACATTCTTCTTCAGGGAAAATGAGGCCAATACACCTGCAGCATCTAAAAGAAGAGTAAATACATGGGTAAGTCTCCTCTCTTTTGTACTATCAGTACGAAGTCACCTGACTAAAGTCATCTCATTAGTCGCCCGAAAATCATCGCAGCGGCAGTAACAGCGGCCAATTTTAACCACCGACCAACCCGAGCACACTGAGCATTTTATTTTTCCACCCTTTCTTCAAGGAAATGCAGACTGCACATTCTTAGGAAGAGGGCATCATGCACTAATGTTAGACCGTGGGCATTTTCTACACAAAAATGGAACAGCTTGTCCAAAATCATGCAACCTTGTGTTTTGTGTAAAAACGGTCAGCCTTTCTGACCTAAGAATGATTTCAGGTAAAGTGTTCGACTTTTTAGGTGGCCAAATGAACTGCGTACCCTCAATACGGCCTAGAGTATCTCCGAAGAATCACAGTTATCATTTACGCATCGCATTGCAAAGAAGTCAATTTCTTGTCAAATTCAGATCGTTTCAAGTCAAGTTTCCACTGTAGACGAAAATTAGTGTTAGTTTGATTGCGATTGTCAGTTCAGAATTAGAGTTTCATTCGCAATATTTAAGGTCTCAAATCACTTCGAAGTTGTCCACCGACTCTCTACTTTCGCTTGTTTCCTCCCACAGTGCTGCAGTTTACAGGGCCACTTTACAGAACACGACTTGCAATAGAGTTTCATTCGCAATATTTAAGGTCTCAAATCACTTCGAAGTTGTCCACCGACTCTCTACTTTCGCTTGTTTCCTCCCACAGTGCTGCAGTTTACAGGGCCACTTTACAGAACACGACTTGCAAATGTGCAAGTGAATTTTCCACTGACTCACCTACTCCATCGCTTGCAGCGATTGCGGTGCATAGGCGGCTTGTGCACTCTTTGACGAAGTAGGCTTCCCACATATCGACCAGGCCCATAATATCACTGAATCACTCGAAAACATCAATGATGGGGAGGGAAAATTTCCCTTACAGCTTTCTCCTCTCCATAACGACGTAGTACCTCACCCGCGAAAGGCAATTCTCCAGCTTTCCTTCATCCTCATTCTTCCTCTCTCCCAGTCCTGCCTCCACTTTCATTTCTTCCGCCCGTGTAATGGGGCTTCTCTTTCTGCCTTCGCCATTGCATTATAGTTAGTTATGAAGGAACAGATCACTGTAAAACTTGGTAAAGGCAGTCAGGAGGAGGAATGACCTCAGCAGAGTACCCGCAACTGGATATTCGTAGCTAAGACATCAACGTCGTCGCCCATGTCCATATCGGTGGCGGCAGCGCGAACGGAATCATCCGGCATGGGTTCAAATTTGAGTAATCTCCAGCAAATAAAAGAGTAGGTCGTGGGCCCTGATGGGAGTACCTATGAAGCCACAAAGTTAGCTTAATCGAACGCAATCGCCCTTTGCTGTCGAGCAATGTGCCTATTCCAAATGTACAAGAACAGGGTCAAATAAGCTGTCCTTATACAAAGAAGAGGCAAATGAGTGCAAATAATCGTTGCGTCTCAAGTGCAACTAGGGCATTCATAGAGTCGCTCATCGTTGCCACACGTAGACTGCTTGGCATAATTGGTGAAGCTTAAAAACAAGTCGAACTCAACGAGTCGATTGACGGCCTACTTGATTACATCCTCACTCGCATGGCTGACGGAGGATATGGGTGGGAGTGGACTTGAACTTCTTAAGCGCTAGCATAAATGAGATTGGCTTTGCCGCCTTTGCCAAATCCGGTGATATGTTGGGGTTTTAAGGTAATATTTGTTTTAAATATGCTAAGGCTTGCAACGAAACATGTAAAAGGGCTTTGGTCGCTCACCTGTGCTGACCAGCCAATGGCTTGACTGGAGTCTGTAACATGGTCGGTTGGTCGTTAATTATGAAATGTGAACAAAACTCTGAAGATAAAACGATTTTTTGAGCCATTCCTCTTTCGATTTCCACAGATTACTGAGTGCAAAATTGACTTAAGTAGAAGTTGGGCGTACCTCAGTTAAATGCAAGAAATCTTGGCAAAAGTTGCTGCCAAGGCACGAGGACATTTCTAATGTGGGCACTCATTTTGCTATTGTGTTTGTGGCAGAATTGATTTGGACACTTCGGACCATATCCTTCAACAACCTAAACAGTTCCATGCTTTTGCGTCTTCTCTGGCATGTAGGCGTACAAATGAGGCCAACTAATATTCAAAGGACTTAATGATAAACATCAAAACAAAATTAATAAATAAGCACTGACAACCTATTAGTTTTCCGGCGTTTTTCAACGAGTAAAGCCCCGAAATTCTTCACTAACAAAGCTAGCCCACCATTTAAATGTTTGCTCGATAAAGCAAATAAATCTCCAACGTTTTACAAAGTTTCGGCAAGTTGAAAAGATTTCACCGATGCTATACTTTTTGCGTCAGATTTAGGATTTCAATGTCTAGACAATATAAATTACTACTACCGGATGGATGAGTGGTTCGACGCCTCATCGCTGACTCATCCATTTTGGATGACTGGCCGATCAATGGGTCAGTAAAATCGATAAGGCCGCCTGGTGTATATCCATTGCGTGCTGGTTATCTGCCTAGCCGGTAGGTTCATTCACTGATCCATTCGATCCACAACTAGGTGAGTGCAAAATGATTCCAGCATTTACCCAAGTTCATGCCATGTAGGGCTCTCAAGTGTCGTAAAAATGGACCAATTTTTATAACGCATCTTAGAATTCGATATTATTACGCCTCCGTATAAGGGTGATTAAACTCATCCACAATCTTTTGATTGGAAGCAAGTTTTACCTATGCAACTTATTGTGCATAGGAACACGGCCATTTTTAAAACCAACATTATTATTTATAGGTCCGCCTCTCAAACAAACCGTTTCATGTGCACCGAGCAAATAATTGTTAAGGCCTAGGGCAATCGGCTGATATTGCAAATGAAGATAAGCTGCAAGGGATATCGCCAAACCTCATGATAGATTTGTGCACGAGGTAAAGCCAGCATTCATCTAACAATAGTTGCCGAGGATATCGATTCGTAAGGCGTAGTGCTGACAGTTCGAGTCAGAGTTTGTCGAGGAACGTAAGCGGAGGAAGCCGAATAAAGACCGAAGACTGTTATTGCTGCAAGTAATGAGGCAGGTGAGCCAGTGTGGAATCCATTTACACATGGATTTGTCGCCTTCTAGAAAATCGTCCTGCCGAAGACAGCGCTATCAGTTTGAAGGGCAAGGAGGAGCTAAGAGTCTTCGACCAACTCCACGGCAGCTTGACATCTCCAAAGTGCGAATAAATTACAACGTGCGACGTATTGATTGCGCTATTGATGAACCATGCTGGATTATTGACCAGTCGATCAATAAGGGGAAGATGACTTTGAGGAGGGATGGATGGTGTCGGTTACACAGTTGTGAGCAGTTTCACTTGTGTATGCAAAGTAAGAAATAATTTTAGGTGCCATTTAGCCGGCATGGAAGGACAGAGATTGGGAGGAGGTGAGTGCAAAATGTGTTACAACTGTAGCAAGGACATCGATGTCTGTCCATGCTTCTCGTCGTATCATTCGAGGGTTATTTTAGTGGCACTGAATTAAACTATGGAATTGAAGAGAAGAGGGGCGAAAGAGGAAAAGACAGTGGATGTGGTATTGCACAGCTCAGGTGATAAGTTACTGAGCGAGAAGGGAATAATTTGCCGTCATGCTGAGTTGGTGCTCGATGAACTTAACCGTTATTTGTATGCCGCAGTAATCATGCAAAATAATAAAGTTAGTATTGGGTAATTGTGAGTTGGTTGCATTACCTATTTTGTGGAAATTTGCTGTCTCGTTTAGAAATTTAACCGCAATTAAAATAACTACTTATCCTACGCAGTCGCTGAGGCGCCTTGATGAAATTTTCCCCCAATCAGGCTGACCGCAGTTTTGAATTTGGCTTCCTTTGGTAGGGATTTACTGTAACTCCATTGCTGCTTGTTAAGTGGCTCCTCAATGCGACCGCATTGCCATGAGGGGTTAAGTCATAACGCTCAAAGATGGTAGTGTGTTTTAGTTTAGGCTGCAGCGTTAAATGGTAATGGTAAAGGAAAAGGAGGTGGTTGAGGCATCATCCAAAGTGCGAATAAATTACAACGTGCGACGTATTGATTGCGCTATTGATGAACCATGCTGGATTATTGACCAGTCGATCAATAAGGGGAAGATGACTTTGAGGAGGGATGGATGGTGTCGGTTACACAGTTGTGAGCAGTTTCACTTGTGTATGCAAAGTAAGAAATAATTTTAGGTGCCATTTAGCCGGCATGGAAGGACAGAGATTGGGAGGAGGTGAGTGCAAAATGTGTTACAACTGTAGCAAGGACATCGATGTCTGTCCATGCTTCTCGTCGTATCATTCGAGGGTTATTTTAGTGGCACTGAATTAAACTATGGAATTGAAGAGAAGAGGGGCGAAAGAGGAAAAGACAGTGGATGTGGTATTGCACAGCTCAGGTGATAAGTTACTGAGCGAGAAGGGAATAATTTGCCGTCATGCTGAGTTGGTGCTCGATGAACTTAACCGTTATTTGTATGCCGCAGTAATCATGCAAAATAATAAAGTTAGTATTGGGTAATTGTGAGTTGGTTGCATTACCTATTTTGTGGAAATTTGCTGTCTCGTTTAGAAATTTAACCGCAATTAAAATAACTACTTATTCTACGCAGTCGCTGAGGCGCCTTGATGAAATTTTCCCCCAATCAGGCTGACCGCAGTTTTGAATTTGGCTTCCTTTGGTAGGGATTTACTGTAACTCCATTGCTGCTTGTTAAGTGGCTCCTCAATGCGACCGCATTGCCATGAGGGGTTAAGTCATAACGCTCAAAGATGGTAGTGTGTTTTAGTTTAGGCTGCAGCGTTAAATGGTAATGGTAAAGGAAAAGGAGGTGGTTGAGGCATCCGCTTGACACCGGTGGTGCACCAGTAATCAATAAAGGGCTATTTTTTAGTTCACAGCATGAAGACAGTGATTAAAGATGGTGGGTTTGAGGAGCGAATTGCTATCTTGCGTAAGTTTGCCGCAAAATTGCACCGTGCTTACATTCTGCCCAATTGCGACGTCATAGGCCTTGGCTACTGCAATTCAGGATTCTGGCTGCACCTATACCACTCATTTTATGCAAACTTGATCAAGCATGCAACATGTTGCAAATGCTTTGGTGCTTTTCGTTTATGCCTGTGACGCGTAGCCTGCTGTTGAGTGCGTGATGGCAGCTGGCATTGTCGAGGAACCCCAAGTTGCACTTTTCCATGTGCCCTTCAAACTCCGCATTTTGTGTTCTGCGCTTGACATTTTCCACAGTGCTATTCTGTTTTGAATTCAGTCATTCCCTGTTTAATTATTCGCGTTGCTGCTCCCCACCCTACAACCCGGGTTGCGTAGCAAGCTAAGTCCTACCTCAGTGCACTTTCGCTAGTTGAGTTTGGGATCGTACCAAGCCTAGCTAGTGGGCAGAGTTAGAAAAGCCAAGCATTCAGCGTTAACTGTGCCTTGTTTTTGCAACATTCAGAGATGTTAGAATTTGTCTGCTAGTGAAGAAGGCTATATTGACAATGAGTGATCAGGTCCTAACTCGGCTGAAGGCACAGAAGGATGGAAACCGTTCGGTGACACGGTAGACATAGGAACTACAACAGCACGATTTCATAGTGTGGTACAGAAAAGGGGTGCATATTAGTAATGTAGATGCTTCGCCTCGAACACAAAACCCGGCAAAGACCAGTGGTGTTGTAGTGCTTCCCTTGTTTTGAGCAGGCTCTATACATACCATAGAAACATACACATATTAGCTACCCAAAAAGCTGTGGCGTAATAGAGGTTCCTTGCATTCTTTTACAAATTTTGGCAAGAGAAATGACCTCTTTTGGCATGAAAGGCAAAGGAGTTGTGTCAGAGTTGATCCAGTGCATCTCCAAAAGGGCTGAGTCCCTATTGTACCAAGATGGTGTTAAATAACCTGAGCACTATCTAGGGGAAGAGAAAATGCTGAAGTCTCGAACATTTGGTGTTGGCGGTCTTCGCCAAAACCAAATGTGAGTGAATTGTGCCCAATCTACGTTGCGTGGATCTCTGTGGATACCACTTCAATGGTATGATGCACTGGTTGCGAAGCGCGACCATGGCAACCCCATGAAGGCACGATAGGCTAAAATGGTTGTTTCACCTCCTTTCTAAACTAACTCGACGCAGGCGTCCAAAAATGCCGCAAGATGAGAGGCTTTCTTTGGAGGTATGTTGCATAAGAAATTCCATTTTTTCACCTTTTCAAATGTTGTTTGAGTAATTTATAAAAGGGACGCTAAAGATTTAACTGAGATCGGAGGCCTTCGGAGAATGAGACGCGCAGGCAGACGAGGTTAGCCAAGACCGCGGGTCGCAGAGGCCAAGGTTTCTCATATTCAGCCTACGCAAACCAACAACTGCGGCCTTCATCTCCCGAACGAACAACCAGTTCCAATCGCTACCACGACTTTCGTTTTTCTCGCCATGGTTTTGATCAAGATGTGAGTTTTCCTTACCCAGAGACTACTCCTATCTGTCAATGTCTAGCTTTGTTGGTGGTAGCAGCAATGTCTAATAATGTCACAATTATGAGAGACCTTCCCACCCGTTGTCGCCTAGAATAACTCCTGCGATTTTCTGCGAAACATCATCAGACGTCTTTGCCACTGAGTACATCAGTGGATGTTTAACCCAGCGATTCTTATTTAATCTCTAAATTTTGTGCTTCCTTTGAAAAGGAAATTCTGTTGGCGCTGCCACCAGTGCACGGGTTTCCTCCTTTTCTGCTTTTCCTTTCGACCACTCCTGGTAAAATGCGGTTTGATGTTTATTGGCGTCTTTACTGATCACGAAGCTGATAGGTGGTAGAAAAGCAGTGGATATATAGAGAAGCTAAGTGGTCAAACAAAGACATGATAAGTCGAATAGTCGAATCGTTGTTTGATGGATCATTCCATGAGTTAGGAGATCGCTCAGTGAGGTGTGTTGAGGACAGCGACAGTAGCAACTGCAAGAGGAGAGTAGCTGGCGAAGACGACTCCTCAGTCGTTTAGAAACTGGAGTGGGAGAAGAGGTAGGGGAGGATGTGCAGGAGGATAAATTATGCCCTCGTGAGTGAGAAAGGCGTTGGCAACGTGAACGAGGGGAAGGAATAAGGAGGGGTGTAGAAGGCTGCAAACGCACTGAGGGAGGAAGGATGATGGGCTAAGCGGGGAGAATCACAGTAAATTAGCTTTCGACTGGAGCATTAAGACATCCACTCACCTACCTACCACCCCACTTCTCTATCAATCTATCTATCCATACATCCATCTATTGTCCAGCCATATATCTGTTTGTCAATCCAAACCTATGTGCATATCATTCGGATTGTCCATTTCCTTACACGTCTCTGCATCTGTCTCTCTGCAGGCCCGTTTCTCGAGCATCGACTAGGCACTGCACATGGTGCTGTCAGTGTACACAACATCAGCTTCCTTTCGTTCACCATTTATCCAATTAATCTGTTTGACCTAATCCTTGCTTTATCGTTCTTTCTCCCCTTAAACCCAGTTGGGAGGACGGCTGGCTTACTGACTTAGTTCTGCATGGATTGGCGGAAATGTTAGTCACTCTTGAGCGTACTTAAAGGTGCTGGTTGTCTTGCGTTTTTCCTCCTGCGATCTCCTTAGCATATTTTCGACTCTTTCTCCCTCCTTCCCAACTAGCTCTACCTATGCCCTTAACTCCGCATCCACCTTATCGTTATTCCCTGCGTGGCTGCCAATCCGCTCTTCGGCAGTGGCTTCACTGTGGTTAGCGATGACGGCATGAGAGAAGTGCATCTCATCAGGGAGGATGCCAAGTGTCTTCATTCCACCTGCCTATTTATATCCAACCATTGGCTCGACGTAGCCAGACAGTCGGACACGCCACCTTTGACTCATACTCCAGCACCAATTCGATGTCACTGAGGCTGGGAGAACACGTAAATTGTGAACTGCACACTGAGGCTACTCATGTTTCATTGCGCAAAGGAGAACCGAAGCTTTTGCGAAAAAAGGACAAAATGGTCTTTTGAGGCAAAAAATATAGCAACTTAGGTGCATTGCTTTCTAAATATTTTTTTCCACTGAGATTTCACACCAGTTTTTTATTTTTTGGGTTTCAGACAGGACGTATTATGCTAATTAGTGCTAAAGCGCTGCAGAGTAAAATGTTCCATAAATTATCCAATGACTGTGTCAGAATTGTCAGGATTATCAATCACTTGTGCAAATTCATAAAAGACGTGCTTCAGCTAACCATTGCATTGGTGGACTCACTATTTGGAACTGAAATTGGAACCAGCGTGTGCGTTCTCGGCTCTGTTTGAATGAAAGCTTCTGCACTCCTACGCGACCAACTTGTCGGATTTCATTGGCACACAGACTACACATGCCGTGCTTAGCACCTCATTTATGGCAACTTCCAATTTGACCACTAACAGCAGCACCATTTACCAAAGCCGCCTGCTCCTTTACCATAGATCGATCTTTCCTCTATAATACTTTGATGACCATCGTCACCACCTGTCCACCCACGGATCAGTAGCACAGTGTCACTGGCCATTCGGGACTTTTTTTCTGCTCTTTAGCCTTCACACAATTGAGCGGTACATGGAAGACTAATCATCCTGTAACTCGCTCTCAATTGGCGGAATGGACACAGTCCTGCCTTCCTGTCTTTAGATTAGTTAGGCTACAATACGGTCCAGTGGGAGAAGATGCGCAGCAAATATCCACTACCGCAGGAGTCCTTTGTTGCTCTAAGACTTTTTTATGCCTCCTAGTCGTAGTGATAGAAACCGCAATTTAAGTTGGTGAAATAAACAAATTTATTCATTTGAGACATATCTTAAATTCAAAGATCCCACCGGTGGTGGATCTAATCAGCTTGAATAGTAATCTAAATTCTTGAGACGATTGTTGCTTGTGTATGGCTGTGCTACTTAAATAGGCAAGAGGTTTAGCGAACGGGTATGGGAGTTGAGGCCTTAAGTGTGGTTTTGGAAGCTTACTTATCAGATACGTGAGGAGACGGTCAAGTTAACGAATTTGCAAAGTCGCCTGTGCTTTGTGTTAAGCTGCAAGCAGCACAATTGTGGAAGCAATGAAAGGTGAACTGGTGGACAGGTGACTAAGGAGATGGACTGTTAATCCATCCGGTATGTCTGCTTGAGTTTGAATCTCACGTGCGTTGTGGTAGTGTTAGTCGCCCTCCAGTCAGACCATACGGGCAGTCCACTTCGCTACACTCTAGACACCTTCGCTGTGGTCGACCCATTGCCACGTTCGCGCGTGCAAAGGCGCATGCGAAGGAAGGGTTGAACAGAGAAATTGCAATAAAGACGTTTACCGCTACCCGGAGCACTTCAATCTTCAGTCTAACGCTCTCGTGACTGGGTTACTACGACTCAACTACGGTTGTAGACGTCAACAAGCACAAGACCCATCACAATATGCTGGTGCGAGTCAAATTTGCATCAAATCAGCTGTCCATAGTCACCTGTGAGGTGGTCGTAAAGATGTTGTCTTTAACAATGGCAATAGCTGTTGTTGTTCTACTGTGGTGAGCTCAAGCAGTGCAGTGATGTGAGGTACGTCAGCACGGTGCCATCGACGGGGATGGGGAGGGTCGGGAAGGCGTCTCGATGGCTGTCTCTAAGTTAAATGCACTTCCATTTTCATTAGATGTTGCACTTGCTGTCAGTACTACACCACATTTGACAGTCTCATATATGTAATCCGTCAGAGAAATTGGCTGCACAGATCATGACTGCTATTTTAGCCACTGCTATGTCTGCTGGCTGCGTTGTGCCGCTTCGCTTGTTTTGCAACACAATTCGCATCAACAACTGTGCGAATCGGAGCAATCTCGCCGTTGTGACTGAAGGAATAGGATGAGTGGAGCATGCATGCATAATATTCGTGTCCACAGGTATACAAATGTGCGTAAATTTGGAAGCTCGTCATAATTTTATTTGATTGTCTTTCCCCAATCTGGTTGTACAACAAAGTGCCGACGTGTTACAAAGGAATGCATTGGTTTGGTTTGCAACGCGTAGGACGATCATCGACTGTATCTTGGTATGTGGTGTTTTTGTAACAGTGGCAACATGAATGGCCACGTGTTGGGCCGTCATTCGATCACCATGGTTTCAGTGACGCGGGTGCCTAGGTCAACAACACTCTTGCCACTTTGGTCCATGTATTCGAGTCAGTAACACTTGGTCCACTGTGTAATGCCATGGGAATCACGATAATTCAGGTATTGTTGTTTGATTTCTGCAGAGAACTAGGTGCTATAATGAGCCATTGAAAATGTTTTGCATAATTTAGTTACATGCAACGAGGATTGACAGCGTTCACTAGGGAGAGATGAGTATATTTTCAATGTACTTGTGCTTGCAACGGTTCCTGTAAAAGGGTTTTAACTCGCTTATCTGTGCCGGTTAGCAAAAAGCTTAACTGGAGTCACTAGCATTGACACTTAGTCGTTAAGGCCGCAATTTGGTCAAAACTATAATGTTAAGAATGATATTGTGGGCATTGCTTCAGCTAATCTTCTTTCGGTTCTCACAGATTACAGAGTACTAAAATGACTTGGGAGGCATTTGGGCATACCTCGGTCGCATGCAAAAAAGCTCGGCAAAAGTTGCTGCCAAGACACGAGGATGTTTCTAGTGTGGGCATTTATTTTGCTATTGTGTTTCTGGCAGAATTGATTAAGACACTTTGCATTATAGGTTCATGCAGACCAACATGCGTGAAATGAAAGAACGCCGTAAATGTTGCATTAAACGGACTTTAAGTGAATTGAGCTAGTCGGGACACTCAGAGAGAGAGTATTGTTAAATGCATTAAGATTATAAGAGTTTTTTGCTTTCTCACTAGAGTAGAGAACTTGAATTTTAGTGGTAGCGAGAGGATGAGAAATGAGCAAAGTATTCCTGCTGCTCTAGCATTTCTGACAAATTGATGAGGCTTAATCTGGGCTTAGCGATAAATGCAGCGCATATCATTGTTCAGGTGATTAGCGTTTAGTTCCCACAAATCTCGTGGCTAAGCGGACGTCATCGCTTTCAATGGAGAAGGCAGATAATGATTTTGCCAGAGTACACGGATAACTTGTAGGCCCAGCATTCATGACACTCGTAGTAAGACCTCCTACCCATCTACTGTTCTTGACCCAAAATGTAAAACAAAGGATTTTTTGAGTGCATTTGATGCAGTTAGCTGAAAGGTTTGAAGACGGATTCCGCTTGATCGAAAACAAGAGAATGCCAAGCATAGTCCATGCAGCCATTTCTACGCGGAAGCAGTGAATAACACGAGACGGAGATAAATAACTTAGCAAACGGGTGATTGCGTTCCTGTGTTGCACGCAGTGGCACAGAATTGCGCAGATGTAAGGGAATTTCCCATCCTCAACCACAGTAACATCAGCCGATGTGACATCATCAGCAAAGGCGACACGAATCTTTAATTTGACCTGCGAACTGCATGCCTTTATTGTGGGTAAGCTGATCACCGAATGCCTTCATACACACTAGCAACACCACAAGACACTAGTAAATTGATGGTATAAATTGATTACATGCATACACTTCATGTTTTCTTGCATTGAGCGGCGTTGACGAAAATTGCAAAGACGGTTAGAACACACGTGGTAGCGCGTGTGGCGCTTCACGTCAAAGCTGCAGCTACATCATTTGAAACAGCCACTGTACGGACAGATTCCAGTAGCACTGGGCCAGAGAAAATGCTGTTTCATCTCTTGATGTAGCTTCTCTGTGCAACCACGCACTTTACATTCAGAGCCACCTCTAACCTTGCCTCAG
>LWMJ02000674.1:0-35729 GCA_001693035.2 Taenia asiatica
TTAGCTAAGACAAGAGCGCAGAAGATTGTAATCTGCGACTGTGCGGACCGCAAATTTACAAGTAGATGTTGTGATACCCATCGTAGTCCTTAAGCGGGCCATGGCAAAATCACTAATAAACCACACTGACTTTCAAACCAGTTGCCGGAATGGAGTTGTGGACCAAAGTGTGTTGCATGCGTATGCTCCAACATTTTTTGCTTCCGTCTCAAAACAAACTGGAAATGGTCTATGCATTGTTCGAAATCTGCGACTTCTCAAATTAGCAGAAACTGGACACGTTACTATTTTCTTAGTCAACTTCTGCTCAGTTTGTTTCTTTGGTGCATGTGTGTACTTTATCTATTTAAACCTTTCCATCAAGAGCTGGTAATTTAGTACCTGCTTGAAGATTTCGTTTACACCTCTCCCATCATAAAGACGATCATCGAGGTCCATTTGTCTTGCAGTCTTGTGCTAACCTTTTATAGAGTCCTGGTAAGTAACTTCGAAGTATTGAGGCCACGTGATGCAATACGATCTAAACCAACTGAGGAAGCTTCTGCTTACTACAAATCCACACCATATTTGAGGCAATATACGTAAGAAGGGCTTATTGGAAGGCCAAAAATATGCAACAGGTGTCTCTTGAGGCATGTAGGGATATCATAATTGCTTTAGCGATGTATACACTAACAAATATTCCTTTTTGTATAAGGCATCATGAATGCATGTAAAGAAAGCAAACGTTACCCCTGGGTCTAACTTTAGGCCCGCATTCTTTTTCATTTGCATTTTAAAGCGTATCGCTTTTTCACTACACGCATAAAGGCAAAAGTAACTTACTTATTAGCTCTGCCTCTTAGATTATCTAAATACCGTGGCAATAAAAAAAGTTAAATTCGACCAACTTTTGCATATTCATTGGACACATATATGCAAATCAGGCTACGTCGAAATGCATCACATTGTACAGTCGCACAGAGATTAAAATCAGAGTGTCTAATTTGCTAAAATTAAGTTCCTATGCAGTTTGTTTGAGCGACTTGGAGGTCTCAACAAAATAGACTAAGCAGATTTTGATTATGCCCTCTGCAGGCTGTTTAATGAAACCACTGCCTTCTTTAAACCTCGTCCAAATGACAATCTAATGCGTCAGTTGGTTAGCCTCAAATTTCTAAGTTTGTTTGTTAAAAATAAAGTGAGTTTTGGGTCGCAATGACTGCGACTGATACGTAAATAATCTGCTAGGTCAGCCTAATCAGTAGTGGATCTCGCTTTTTACTGCCATTCATGGGTAGATGTGGTAATATCGTACGTTGGATTAACTCCAGTTGTCCTTATGGGTCCTACTGCTTCCCAGCGCTTTTGACGTCCCATCAAGTCCATCACTGGCTTCCTTTAAATGCACCAACACGTGTGCAAATGACGTGCCAACATAATTTCAAGGAGACTCAATTCTCGTGTTTGCTTAGGAGCGATAAACAATGCGCAGCACGTTTGGGTTGCTTGAAATTTGCAGACGTCCTAATCACGAAATTCGCATTAACACTAAACTACAATGGTAGCACCAGAGTTAAGTATGATTATTGTTAAGCTTGTACTAAGTGACTCGGTGCATAGAGCGATGCTGTTTTCGCGTTTGTTTGCCATAATATATTTTTCTCCTTACCCTTAGCAAAAATGCTCGGCTTGGCATAAATGTGCTTTTCAGGCAAAGTTGCTTTGTACCACTCCGAACTTGTTTTGCGTTTCGCACAGTAAAGTTGAAACGTCATTTAGTGCAGTTTTATTATTGAATAAAAAATCGAAAAATCAAAAAACATGCAGAGATGAATGTGCGCTACTGTTTTCAACACATCAGGCGTCTAAAAATCTTCGGGGATGAAGCAATTTGGTGCATATGCAAAGCAAATTATTTTGCCAAAACATTTCAGATTGCCCTTGATTTCCTCACTGGGCCGTTTATACATTTACTTCATCAAATAAGTCGATGTCAGGAGCAATACGATAATGCCTGAAATTGACATAAACCATGCATAAACAAGAAGTTGAGTTAGGAGGCGCAAGTTGCATTACGGTAACATCTTCCCAGTTAGGGATTTGAAATGTGCCCAATCGAACGTACCCAAATCGAGCAGCACCATTGGTTCCAGCAAACGCTGTCAAGTTACGAAAAGTTGCAAAAAAGTGATTTACGAGTAACTATTTTATCTCTTTGCATTAGTGAGGGCAAGAGACGCAAATACAGCCACCCTAACCTAAGGTAATAATTTATTGCTCTTTAGTCAAATACGCCTCCTAAATGCAAATACAAATCTTACTGTTGCATGTGAAGTTGTTGCATACCCTGCAATGGAAATGCGTATAGTGAAATATTAATTCTTCTGTCACATAGAAAAATAAACGCTTGTGTAATTGTCCGACCCTGACTAAATCATCAGCACAACGACGCAGCGTAACTATTTACTGGAGGATCTACAGAGCAACTGCTCCTTCTATTTTAATTTGAAGAGTTTAATCAAGGTAATCAAAGCTATGTCGAAAAAGCAGTGATTAGTTAAAATTCACTAAGTTAATAAAATTGACCACAATGAAGGGACAGTTAAATGGCTCACGATCGCAATCCGCCACTTCCGGCGATATCCCTAAAAACAATGAGGCTGTCAGTGTGTTGTATTGAAACACTTTTAATAGAAGTTGTACATTTGTTACAGACATGTAAAATGCAAACTACGGTACCGCCTTGTATAAAGTGCGTTTGGTGGCAATCAACAGGAGGATTAAAGAGATCACCTTGGAGGATGAATTTGTCCAACTCACCATCTTGTGTATATTCGATGGACGCAACCACATACGTGCCACCGCCTTGGAAAGAAAAGGCTTCATTGCTCACGTTGGTTTTTACCGGGAAAATTCCATGGAAGATCCGCAAGTCCTCCACCTCATCTTTCACCAAATCGACTAAAATGCATACGCGGCACAAAAAATGCCGGCAAAAACCAAATAGTGAGCAAAAGGAATGTAATATGGACAAGTTTGGGGGCTAAACTGAAAAGGCGCAAAGTTTTGTTAGTCCTCGGGTTTCATCGCCTTCAGTGGAATTAGAGACCTACACACATAGGAGAATGAGGCGGACGTATGACGCGTAAAGACAGAGCGTTCAGCTGGTGGTTTCCAGAGGTGACCACAATACATGTAGAGTGGCTCATTTTACATTTTAACGATCGTTTGACTCACCACAAAAGCTGCTCGCATTAAAGTCAAGTTTGAGTCCTAACCAGGCACATTGAACTTGTCCGTTGACGCTAAATACGACCTAGTTAAAATGCACACTCGGTGATGATGAATAGTGCTTTGAATAGTTGTGCATCAATACCAAATGCCTGTTAGATATTAAAAAGATATTTGCGCTTCCAGCAACTATTAAACGAGGCGCTGATTGGAATAGGGACAAAGCAATGATGTTTACCGTTATCATGCAGGTTACGGGGATTGAGTCTGTAGACTAGAATAAAAGTCTGCGATTACCGATGATTTAGTGTTTGCTCCTCCAACGGCAAAGTCAACTTCAAACGAACTCATGCCTTTGACAAATCGCGAGAGGGGAATCGACGTCTTCACGTCAACTTCACCTGTCATGTGGCAATTGAAGCGAGCTTATTTTGGCACCAATAAAAATGCCACGAATGCAAACTATACGGATAATGAATAAATTATGATAAATCATGCATAAACAAGCCAGCTAATGCGTAGAAGGAAATGAGATATTTGCTGTGAAGAGTTAACTAGGATTCCCTGTTTCACTGCACGTTGTAAGTCATAATTGCCGTAAAGTTGTGCCAGTATTCTCTTTATCTCTGTCGAATTTCGGTTCTTTTTCTCAAATAGGCAAAGCTAGTGATGAGACATAAATGGACAAAATTACCTGGAGCAGGCTTCGCGAATTCGCATCGTGGTGCAAAGAATGTCGTTGAAGCTATTCCTGTGTCCATCGCAATGTTAATCAAAGTCAAGGTCTTTTGCGCCAGCACATTTTTCATGGTAATGTTTGCCTCGTCTAGGGCACAGAAATCCAGTATTAGCTGAAGGTCTGTTCTTCACTGCAGTTTCTCTATGATCTACTAACAGTGCGCACCGTTTAATGCACAAGTTAAGAGAGGTATCAAATCAATTCGAAGTGTACTGTGTGAGCATATGATGTGTTGCAGGTAGAAGTAATAGCGTATGTTATGTGCGGAGGGCATAGCAGTCTCTGCCATGCCAAATCTTTCCCAAAATTAGGAAGGGTCAACGCTGAATTGTCAGCTGGTGATTCTGCATCGTTTAGCTAGATAATGATGTTTGTGGGCAATAACATTGCCTTGATGCCAGTTGTGTGGGGTGCCCGTAAATTAAAATGCAATCAAGTTAAAAAACTAACACACTTCCTTCCTTGTTGCAAGGGCTACCCCAATCCTGCGTCTTGTTGACGACACACGTGCCATTTACAAATGACATTGGACTTATTCCTGTTTTGTTTCCGACAATCGCTAACTGGGAGGAAAGGCAGTACAAGTAAGCAGGCTTGCACAATCACATGTGTGTTTACAAGCCTGATGTTTGCATGGTATTTTTTTCCTGCTAACATAAGTTATCTGACAGTCTTGATAGGCGCAAAGCCTACAAATAGCTAGTTTTGCCCTTATATATGTTCTACGAATTTTGGGCATGTTCGATTCACCGCATTGGAACAAACTTACAAAATCGCTGTCGCACCGATAAAACATAGTGTCCGATGGTCCCGAGACCTTTGCGATTACTCGAGATCCCCACAGCGTTGGGGTGGCTGCATCTTTAAATCATGAAACTTGCTTTGCTTTAAATTGTGATTGAAAATCATGCATCTCAATGTAATCGATCCAACTTAACTGCTCCTTAATGCCTTCCTATTGGAATAATCCTAATTACTGCGGCGGCGGGCTAGGCTAAAAAACTCATAAATTATTTTAAAAGCAAAAATCTGCTTAATTCCGAAGCATGCCAGCCATATCAACCTGGATTTCTGTGCTTTGCAAAGATAATTATTTCATAAGACCTATTTATTGCGTGCGTGTAGCTGTCGTACTACGCCACATTCAAATTTGGCGGGGTAACTAAAGAGATGGATACGTACCCGAGCAGTAGGCAACAACAATAATAACCGCAAAAATTGTCATCTTTCGCCGGTTTGGCACTAGCGAAGGAGTTGGTATGCACTTATATGGCAGAGAAGCAATCCTCAAAGTAACGACTGGTGTACGAGCTGCGAGTGGGACGGCCTTCAATTTTGACCTAATTACAGCTGTTTGCATCATGGCTGCATGGGTTTGTGACACAATCTACGCAAGATTGTGTGAATTTTCTCAGGACTATGCGTCAATTGTGCTTAGCAGCAACTGCCTGCATTGAAAGATGACTTTGAGCAAATGTTTAGATAGTTGAGAAGTCTAAGTTATTTGCACATTGCTTGTGCTTTTATAACAAGTCCTGATGTTCATATTATTCCATCCTACTAATTTGCAAACTTGCTTTCGTGAACACACCAGTGTTCCTATCCTTTTTACCCCACTATATTTTGTCGGATGTTCGTGTACATGAATTTAAGAAAGCCTGATGATTGGCTTAGAGATCTGTGATCTTATGCATCTACTACTGGGTTGCAAGCCGGCGCATGTACGTGCTCTCAAAAATAGTACAAGTTTTGGGTCCCTGAAGACGGTATGGAACATGCGGCACCATAGAAGCTTAGCCGCATCATGTGAAGTCCTCTCATAGGAACATGTACCCAAAATGCGCCTCCGGAGGCACGTTTGATTTTTCTCATGCATGGAAAGCACTTTACACAATTAAGAGATTGTCAGCACGTCTAACCTTACAACTAGCATAGTGTTTACCCATGCCCCGATAGATGAGTATTGTGTCTTTTCAATCCCCCTTTTGATTAACGATGTTTGGTCGAACCTATAACACACACGATTTGCCTCGTGCATAAAACAGCTTTGCATTCGATTGAGGTCAACATCCATAATTTGAGTCACGTTTCACCGTGCGGTGTCTTGCTTCAAAGTTACCCACCGACACACAATGAGTTTTGCCTAACTCATATTTAGCGGTAGGACCAAAAGCTAAATGGACTTCAAAACTGATGCCACCTCATTCACTGCTGATAATTAGGTCTAAATAGATAAAGTGCCCACATGCATCAAAGAAGGAGAGTTGAGGAAATGAGGACTAAATTAGAAATAATGTGTCCAGTTTCTGCTAATTTGAGAAGTCGCAGATTTCGAACAATGCATAGACCATTTCCAGTTTGTTTTGAGACGGAAGCAAAAAATGTTGGAGCATACGCATGCAACACACTTTGGTCCACAACTCCATTCCGGCAACTGGTTTGAAAGTCAGTGTGGTTTATTAGTGATTTTGCCATGGCCCGCTTAAGGACTACGATGGGTATCACAACATCTACTTGTAAATTTGCGGTCCGCACAGTGTCCAGTTTCTGCTAATTTGAGAAGTCGCAGATTTCGAACAATGCATAGACCATTTCCAGTTTGTTTTGAGACGGAAGCAAAAAATGTTGGAGCATACGCATGCAACACACTTTGGTCCACAACTCCATTCCGGCAACTGGTTTGAAAGTCAGTGTGGTTTATTAGTGATTTTGCCATGGCCCGCTTAAGGACTACGATGGGTATCACAACATCTACTTGTAAATTTGCGGTCCGCACAGTCGCAGATTACAATCTTCTGCGCTCTTGTCTTAGCTAACACGGCTGATGTCTGCCACAACAAAATTAGCTCAACTTATTATCTGCTTGTCAATATTTCGCTTGAGTGCCTTTGATGTGTGTGCACTCCTATCTCCACCACGCCTTTCCACCACGAGCAAGTGGGGTGATTCTCGTATCACCTCCACACACACCGCCATTCCGCCTCAAAGACGTTCTTTGAAGTCTAATTAGCTTTTATGCTTAAGCGCTAAATGTGAGGTAGTTAAAACTGCCATTGTTTCGACGGGTAGCTTCAAAGCAGAGAATCGTCAGCCTAGATCATTGTGAAGGAAGAAGACCAGTAAACATCTGCACGGCACGGAGGAAGTCTTTGTTGAATTTGCGAGCAATTGACTAAAAATGCGGAAAAAATGCTTTTGGTAAGTAAATGACACGGTCATGTCAAGGGCTTAAAACACTGTGCAGCATACACAACGTTGACTTGTACTCGCAATTCAACCGACTCATTGACAGTGAATAAGAAAAAGAAAAAAAGCTCTGAATAAACTTGTTTGAATAAAACGCCGCTACCTGACACGGCCGTCAGTGTTCATGGCATAATATCGACTATGGTAGGATAGGCCTGCGAAATGATTGCCAAGTGATTGTCCTTGTGGATAGTGTGGTTAGGCGATGTATTTGTAAGGTGTGCTTGCAAAACGTCTAGCTTACTAGCTCGTGTATAAAATGTAGATACGGAAGCGCGGTCATGTTCTAGTCACCAAGATTGAAGTGTTTGTGGCATCGGAAACGAACAACCATCCTATTTTACTCTGACGTTCGATGTAGCATCCCATCCTCTGCACTTCGTTTCATGTTTTTAGCGCTTTTTTAGCGACAGTTAGAAAACTAGATGCTGGTGTTGAGTTGCGTTGTTGTTTGTACTTGGCAAAGGTTGCAGTCGGCAATGAACTTACATGATGAACAAAAGTTAAATCCATGCGTTACCACCTCATGACCCTGCAACCTTTGTTAGGGTGTTAGTCTTAATGTCTGCGGCCAAAGCAATCAGGCTGCCATAATGGATTCAAAATCACTTCACATAACCAACAGTGGCTGCAAATGCCAATGACTTCAGGCATGCTTTCATTATTTTCGGAAAATAGGCGTGCAGTGCGCCTATCACTGACCCGTAGATATAAGCTACTAGCAAGTACCATAAGCCTGAAATCAAAGCTGGCTCACAAAAAATAGTTTGCCTCATGAGTTAATATTGGGTGCAAGGTTAGCGACAGATGTCATCATGACTTTAATATTTTAACAGCGCGATCCTAGACACTTCACTTATAATTGGTATTTTTAATGCCACCCTATTAACATGTTACTAGGCAAATTGTTTTAGCTTTGCCATCAAAGCCAAAAGCGTTCGTTAATGAATAGACCTAATGTGATGCAGCAATATTCCAATGTTATCGCATGGCCTATCCCATCCTCGGTGATCTACCAGTCCTTCTCAGCCTCAAGTCAAGTGCATGCGCCAGCGTGCAACCCAGCAGTGGATTCATAAAACCATATAGCCCTAAGCCATTTGTCTGTCTTTCTTATAAATTGTGCGCTCATAGGTCCATTGGAATTCGCAGGTGTGGAAACCAGTGGGTCTTCGGATGACTTTACAAAATCAAGTATCAAATTTACCAGAACAGAGTGTATAATGTGCTAGGATTGGTTGCGACAGCAAATGCAATGCTCAGGTGCACAAGATACGGCGGCAGTTTCAGTGCTTGGTTGTAGCCATCTTTTGGTAATGGTGGTTGCTTTGTTTATGCTAGAGGTCGTCTTTGCTGTTTTGAGTTGCAGTGCACCGTGCGGTCCCTTACTTCAAAGTTACTCACCGAGACACCATGACAGCTTTGTCTGCCGCATATTTAGCAGTAATTCTGGAGGACAAATGGACTTCAAAGCCAGTGTCACCGCACCCGCTCTTAATGAACAGGTTTGCAAAGGACAAAAGTGCACATATACATCAAAGACAATGGTGCAAGGGGTGATTAAGCAAGCAAGAACTTGTCTGGCCTTGTTGGTTTGAAAGAGCTGTAATTTGCGGAATTAAGTTACTTTAGGAACCAATCTGTATGACCGAAAAGCGTTGTTACCACTGTTAAAGTGATAGCGAATTTCGCAGCAGGTTAAATTTTGCCAAATCATCTTCTAATGAATGCAACAATTGGTTTAAATTTCAATGACAACATCTTTAAAGGTTTGTTGTACCTAATTTCAGGCTGGGCGATATGGATTACGCTCTCAAATTGTAAATTTAACAGCTGCGTAACATCTGTTCCGTCAAAGTCTTGCTCAATGTTTTCAAGTTTAGTAAAAGGCTCTTTAGATATTATGCACCGCCCCCATTATTCTTACCAGTGTACCTAATGTTGACGAAATCTGCCCAAATTTTCTACCCACAAAACTCCTTTATATTCTTGGGATGCCATTATGACCAATTAATTTTTCTCTCTTTGCTAGCACGTTAGTCACTCCATGCAATAAAAGCATTCCTCTCAGTCCTGCGCACTTTGACCGAGACTGCTTGATTTTTACAAACGACACCCGGCTTGGAATTTTAACTCCATTACAATGAACGACCTTTGGTGCAGGCCTTTAGTTCCGTAAGTTGTCAAAATCAATATTAGTTGATCTTATAATGTTTCATGTTCCATCTTATGTCAAAGCGCCTATTTTAATCACTTGATAAAGTAAATCTAACGGTTTCACTCGAGATTTGCACATTTGTTGTTGAGGCAACAACGCAGCACATCTCATTAATGCTTTGGTCCCTCGCCCCTCCATGCATGCAGTCATTACTAAGGACCCGTTGCCATTAAGTTGTCATTGTTGTGAAGAAGTTGGTGCCTTCCTTGCTAACATAAAAGTGGCCATGACGCAACTTGAATAATGGCTTGGTTTGGGGGGGGTCCTAACCACCAACTTTATTTTAGCTAAAATAATGGTAGTGCAGTCATTTTAAGGCCAACATGACACCCGTGCAAACTACTGAGCAGGCAAAGCATTTGATACAATAAACATCGAATATTGCGAAATGGGCAGCGATGAGGTAGAGCGGCATTCATTCATTTTTGCGCAAAACAATAAGATATGAACAAATTTTAGTAAAATTTATTAAACAATATTAACTCCTACTTCTGATTACATTACAAAATCTCCTGACCAAGCTGAAGTCGCCCACCTGGAATGTCATTGCAAAATATATAATGCTAATTAAAATGCATCTTCACCTACAATCAGAGGCCAAAATAAATTTCTATAAGCAAAATATCAAATTTAATTTTGCAGCACAAATTAATCCATGCGTGGACCCACAGTCAAGAATTCACTAAACGTAGTGCATAAACGTGCACAGCGCCATAGCAAATTTACTGTCTCTGCCCAGAATTCCTGCACGTTTACTTACATGTGGAAGAGATCCATCTCACTAACCAAGATTCGTTCAGATGGGCGGCCATATGGATAAGTAAATTTTTTTACACAAAATGCATCTCCATGCGGAGGCAAACGGCAAAAGCGATGTTCGTGGAAGCATTTGCACCGCTAAATCAAAATCGCTTCGTGCTAACTCATAGCGAGAGCAAACTCCTTCAGCGCTCACCATTTTAACGTTTCGTTACATGAAGGAATTAATCATTCCAAGCAAACTTCATTCATGCTTTCAATTACAAAATAATTCATGATTGGAATGAATTGGCACCTACTTTCATAGGTTAGGGTCAAAATCACGAAGGGTCGTTGATCCGCACGTACATCCTCGTGGCAACTACAATTGCACTAAATCAAGATCATTTATACGCGCATTCAAATCTCAAGACCACTGCGCTTGGTAAATCTATTAGCATGTAGGCTCATATGGCACGACCATTTTCAATAAGTGAATTTTGACTGTGCTTACAGCTGTAATGTACTATATTATAATTTTAGTTGATTTGAGGTGCGTTGAAACTTGCAGGCACTAACATGTGCGGACCTGCCTGCCTGATTCGGAGGCGTCGCTATTTGTGTTGAGGTGGTAACAAATAATGGTAGAGCATTCTCATGCAGCACATTAAATCCCACTGCTGCATTATGGCAGTGAATGCTACAACAGGCTTAAAATTCAACGCCGATTCTGTGTGGGTAACTCTCATTCAGTGAAATTGGTATTCCTACTTGATTCTACGTGCTCATTAATTTCATATTATGTCGCTTCATTGCAAATGTACTATTCTTCTTTCATTGCGCTACCCCTGCCACTCCAATCTCTCCACTGTATTAAAACTAGGAGACATTTGTTTGCGAACACTGCGTTTGCCCTTTTGGAAGCCACGCATTTGTTTGCTAATTAAGAATGCCCCGAAACTAAGCAAAGGCTTTAAGTGATTAATCCACTGGTGGAGTCTTATTTACAACTCATATCAATTGCACGTGTCCACCATTTACCCATTGGCTTGTCACTCGGCCCGTCCGTCCACCTATACAACCATCCATTTCTAAAGGCAATTTGTCTTTTCAAGGTTCACTGCTGCTATGAAACAGTCGTCTTTCCTGCCAAATTTAAATTACCTTGTCAAACTTGAATAGTGGCTCTGATTTACAGAGGACCTACTGCGACCATCATTCTCTTGCTGCAACAATAGGAATGCAGCCACCGAAGGGCAACCAAAACAGAAGGCATCAATGCAAACCACTGAAGGGAAGAAACATTCGACTTTGTGGTCAGCAAGACCCGTCAAAAAAGAGACGATGAGGCAAGTCCAAAATCCATTAGCCAACATGCCCTTATCTTAAATTAGTGGATCCGTGGTACACTTGCTTCACTTGATAATTCAACTCAACATGTTTTGGAAGTTGAAGCACAATAAGGCTGATGATGTCTTCAACTCTGCCTTGAGGGAAATGCGATTTTCGCAGACACATTTGATGAGACTGCTGGACCGAGAGGTGGGATCATTTAGACGAGTTATCTCCGAAAAACTTCTATATACCCGCGTTTATTACTGCACACAGAGTCCGTGAATATGTGTGTGGTTCATCAATTCACTACTTTTATAATGACAAGGGTTTAATGCTAGTGATAAGATGGTGTAAAAGTATGCTATAAATGCTGCAGAAAGTAAAAAGCTGAGCCCGGAGGAGCTTAAAGTTTGTTAGGTTTGCGTCGTCTTTGTTAGTTTAAAGGTGCAAATTAGTTCTGCGTGTAGATAGTAGTCCTTAACATATAAAGGCTTTGCTTGATTTCATTGTCCTCTTTGTAGATTTTGAGAAGAAAACTTGGTGGTTTTGGAATACCAGTGTCCTAAAGCAGCAATGAATTATGGTTGATTAAGCCATTATTCGGGACAATGATTGGATGTCTACAAACAAGGAAGAAGGAAAAATAACGCGAAGAACCCAGAAAGGAAATCAAGTTGGCGATGCATGTCACACCCACAATTTTAATAAAATTCTACATATTGCTAGTGCTTTAGCCCTTTGACGTTCACCAAAATGGAGAATGGAGGGTTAGTAGAGAACAAAGCAGGCTTTGGGGTGTTCTGTGCAACGAGAAGGACGATAGCTCTGATCGTTGCGACTGGTAGCATATCTTGCGTCACTCTGACTACATGGTCTATTACAGCAATGTATCGGTTGGACGCAAAACGCATTAATTTTAAAGCTAGAATATGGTTAACTTTGTGCCTCGCCATCATGGCTAAAAACTCTGTGCGAACATAATCTGGATGCACCATACCCGTGTCGCAAACGTTATTCTTTCACAGCCACCTCCATTCTTTGATGCTTTGTTATTCTTTAAGGGGTGCCAAAATACCGAAAGCGCATTATTTTCACTCATTCTCCTAACTAAAGCTGACTAACACCAAAAAATAATGTGCGCAAGTATCTTAGAATCATGAATTTGACATGTGGTTGCATCTGCAGCTGTGCGGATTTATTTGTTTCCTTGTTTAAAATTTTGTCAGTGAAATTGGTACAGTAAGTTGAAAATCCTCCCGCGATTTCAAAGTGGGCACAGTAAATGCAAGCTGCACATAATCTTTTTAGAGCAGTGGCATTTGGAATCTAGAGGTCGAATTGCAATGAAAGCATAAGAGAATGATCTGTCCCAAAGGACTGCGCAAGATAAGTGACGGTGCTACCGGTCTAAACTAACGTCTCACTTTATTCTACTGATCTGACAGGCTAACCGCATATAGAATGTTATACCGGGCACCAACAATTTGAAAAATCTTGGGAATTTGTGACCTCGGGCGAAGAACAAGACGCAATGTAGACAGCTTTGGATGGATGTCATTCATTTGACTTACTTTATTCATTGAAATATGTTGACTTAATTTACAGACGACTGTTAACTCAATGAAAGACCTAAGCACCACGGTATAGGCAGAAGGACATGACCAGACCATACACTTAATGATCGCTGGATTGTGAACAGGCAAGGATTACAAGTCTTCACTCATGTGAGCTTGGTCTTGAGCAGACACAACTGCAAAACCTGGATAACAGATACATTGACTCCCGTGATAGCAAACTAGAAGCTAAAAGCACGCTCAAAAGAACCGACAAACATAATGGAAAGTGTAGCATGCCAAGACTTTTGTCCAACCAAACCCAATGATAACTGTGCTAAAGCGCGACAGTAGTCCGTTCTACCAGACTTTCATTCGAGTTCATGCAGATTGGATAGCTTTGGGAAGAGAAGAAGGATACAAACCTACTCACAATTATTTAGAGGCCAAATCTTGTGGCTGTTACCATAAAGAACTGCACACTTATCCCTCTAGCCATGAAGAGAAGTAAGAACAATTGTTCCCGTGATTACAGAACAGTGGACTTTCAAGTCAACTGCACAGGGGTTTCGTGTGGGAGGCAATGGGCTAGGCGTGAATCAAATCGAATGCACCAATATCTCTTGCAATTGCTTTGTAAATAAATGGCCTCCAACTCCTATAGGTTAAGGTTCCATCAAGAAAGATTACCGCATTATATCCTGATTACAGTGGGTTTGCGAAGCGCATAGCTGGAGCAACATTGTGGGTGAAGTTGTAGAGCATCATTTCGGGGGCGCAGATGAGGTCAGAGGCGAGAGTGTAGATAATGAGATAACAGTGTTCATCGAATAGTTCTTCGTTTCTCAAACTGCGTACGTCTGACGCTAAAATGGTTAGTAAAAAGACAACAAAGATCATCATTTTTAGATTTGTTCTCGAAAAAATAAAGAAAGCATAACATTTAGTACGTTTCATAAAATATTTAGACTCAACGTCCCTTTGGTGTGCAAAATTGATTGGATAGGCCGTTAAAATAGTTAGATCTTGCGTGACATTGTCGTGCTAAAAGCACTGAACAGCTTAAATAATAAAACAACTTTAAGCCGCCCATTACGTGACTTGTTCCGATGGGCGGAATTAACTCCGTTTCGATGCCCGAAATTTTAGTGCACATAACTCCTCACGTGGTTGCCATGTAGTGGCTTAGGACTTAAAAAGTTTTGCTTCAACAAATAATAATAACGAACACTACACCTATGATGGTGCAGCAATGTTGCCTTTGGCTAATTCTGATGTTGGATTTGATGAGAGCTCTGAATGATTTAATGCTTAAATAATGCTAGCCTCACACGCAAAATAATTCGAGAACAATTAGCTAAATATATTAAGTATTACATCAGTAATTTTGTCAATTCCGACTGTCATCGCCCTGTCTCTGCCAGATCACCTTCACGATATCTGAAATATGTTCTTTAAGAGCACGGATTGTCCATCTTATTGAGAAGCGATCCATATTTCTCCCCCGCGTGTAGCTATTCTAAGGGACAAATCTACTGCCAAGAGCATGGCCCCTAGTCATGCCGGAGGTGACGATTCGCACATCCGCCATTAATAACAGCGATTTCTTCGCCCAGCCTCTCACTTGCGTGCCCTACAAAATGTGCAGCTCATATGTGTTTAGATTATTGTGACTTGATAATCAAGTTACGGCCTTATGATTCGACAAAGACGTTCTTGTATTTGAAATAAAGTTAAGTGAAAACAATTTTAGTAAATCACAAATGTCCCACAGGTGTAAAATTACTTAGGAATTTGCACTATAAGCACTGCCATCGCATCGAGCTAATGGCTTTATCCTCTAACATTAGTTAGGTCATGCGATTTCCCATATTTCGACCAATGCTTTGTTCTATAGCCAGAAGCAGGTAGCATGTGTGTGCACTTATTTTACCTTTTAAGCCGCAATTCGGCATTTTCGCATCATAAGGCGCCTCACTTGGCATATTCGTATAACAACTAACAAAATTACGGCCATCTTGGCTTTGTTCTCTTCCATCTATTATTCAAAGCACTACATGTAATCAGAAATTTTATTAGTTTTATAGCCGAAGAACGTCCTTTTCCACTATTATTGACAAAAGGCAGCAGTCTTGATAGTGGGATCATTCGATATACGTGAATACATTCCAGACTATGACCAGACGCATTAACGTCGAAATTTTGTGCAGAAATCACTTTTATCACTTGGCCTGGATCGTCGAATGAACCACGTTTTGTTCATGGTTTGTGATATGATCCATTTCAATGATTGTCTTTTTCCCACTGACCAATTCGACCGACGTGGTGGTGTGCTGCCACAACCTACATCACCGGCCCGTCGTATTTGGCCTTTGATTCAGCAAATCAGGTTGCTGCTTGCAAATCAAAGTAAACATCGAATAACTCAACAGTGGGAGGCAATTAATGGTCATCTCTCGAAAAGTATGCAATTGCGCTACACAGGCTACCCGTGGTCATGCAATCGTAAGACATTGCTGCTGCTGTCCAAGCTCCAGTGCTAGCCTTGAAATGCAACTACGTGTATGATGGACAAAGACTCCTTAAATTTGAAGAGCTGTCACAACAAAGATGATCCTACAGTGGGTAGGCGAGTTTATTAGCACATAATTCTCGTCCCAGTGTGACTATGATGCGTCATTATATGAGGTGGATTAAAATGTAAGTCTTCACACTTCCAGGGTGTTACTTTGGACGATTCTTCCTTTCGCCATGCCTGATGTGAGACAAGTGGATATTTTAGGCGGCTTTGTTAGTTAGACAGCTGATATGTAGTAACAGAGCAGTGGTAGTCAAGGGGAGGACTTCTCGGTGCATAGAGGGACACCTCGCTCGTATACTTTCAGGTTAAATTGCCCTCTCGCCTCTCGACCACTAAGTCATTTTGAAATAATGTAGACATCACAGTTGCTGTTGAAGCAGTTGGGCTTCGCATTAGCCAAAGTCGTGACAAGTGCTTCACTTCAGCGAGGGAAGGCCTAATCTATCAAGAGAGTACAGCATTTACTCATATTCGGTCGACACGCCTAGGATACGGCACAAAAAATCAAACGACAACATCTACTTTAGCAATTTTAAGCTTAAGCCCGCAACTGGCCACCGGCAGATTGGCAACTTGAGAGGAACCCATCTTCTTAATAATGCGGCAGCGTAGTTGTGCAGGAATAGTGTTTTCCCATGTTAGGATTACTTCCCTAACATCGCATCAGACATGACCAACTGGCATCATGGATAGGGTAGTGGCAATTGGTTGAGGATGTAAAGTCTGTATTCTATTTAATGTGCCTGTTTTCACCACAACATCGTTTTGAGCAAGAAAACAAACACAAAGTAATCAGCGGCTGTGCCGCGCACTTATATTTTAGCTAAATCACTCTCTTCCTAATGTTCATTAACGAGACTTCAAAACCTAAGTTTAACCATAAGTCACTTCGTTAGGCAGCATTGACTTAAAATGCACGTAAGTTTTTTGAAAACGATTTTAGTCATACAGTATCGCATTCGATAAAGTGTCTATAATTCAAAATGTTTTTAGCATTTACTTTAGCTTATGCCTCGTTGAGCTCTTAGTCGTTTGGAATTTAAAAATATTCTTTTCGAATGTTTTGTCAGACTCATCGCACTTGCTACTGGGTAGGGCATGAAGCAGGATGCAGAGGAGGAGAGGGTGAGGTGAGATAGGTTTGCATGTGAGCACAGAGTGACATTGTGTTAAGAAGAAATAAGACGTGTTTAAAACACGAATGTAGCTTCATTATGGTCAGCAGGAATGGGCTTAATAGCGATGAGATTTCGCTGCTCATTATCCATGCCGAAATTTGTCTTCATCTTTCCTGACGCTCTTAGTAGCATTGCATCTCCCCTAAGTCATCATTCGTTATTTCTCTTCGTGGTGAATCCTTACGTCTGCAGAGCTAAACATCCATAAAATCATCGCCCCATTTTTCTCATTGATCCGGACCGAATGTGGCTGGGGAAGAGGGTAAAATCTATGAGGTGGGAACCAAAATGGATTGCAGATGAATGACATCAAATCAGCAAACTTTAAAATAGTGACTTAGTGAAAGCGCTAGCAAACGAATTAACTAACCTACCGACAAGTTATAACGTTGCTTATGATAGATCTGTATCTTAGATAGTTCAAGAAGGATTAGAGAGAAAGATGGCATAATTGGACGCACAAATTGAGACCACTTACACAAACGCACAATCGCATTTAGCAAACTTCGACCGAGAGCTAACGATAAATAAAGTATGTCCTTGTTACCGTTTCTGCACTGCGTGCCTGCATTAAATGTCTGCTAAATAGTATAGGTACGCATTTGCTGTCACTACATAGATAAGCTTTTTACTTTGTCGCGTCAATCGCTCTGCACAACACGTCAGTGCCTCTTCTTTCAGTCACTTTGAAATTCTGCTTAGCATCTTCATGCAATGAGAACTGCTTTGTCGCTGCACACGCATACAGGCGATAAGAAACTAGCGACATACACTGAGCAATTGCAGTTGCATATAAAAAGAAGCACCGGTACTGTTAAATTAATAAGGAATTTGAGTGCCATCTAAAATAAGCGACAACGCGAGATGGGAAATGGGCAATGGGTATGCTAATCGTCTTGGCGCAATAACTTTTCTATAGAGACTAAATTTACCTTCAACCATGCATCCGGCTGATCTAAATTTCACCTTCGCCTCATTGCAAGTAAAAATTTAATTTTCTTTAAATATGCTGCAACACAGCCATTTTAAAACACAAAATGCATTTGATAAACGCTAAGTAAAAAATACCTTGCCACTAATTGCGTACAGATTGGAGCGAAAGGAACGACTGCAAAGTTAATTAAGCATGTAGGTAAATATGAAATGATTCGTCCGCTCCTACTGACTGATCTTCCGGCATGCCGATGTATGCCGTCTGTAAGCGAATTGACCACTGTTTGAGCCAGTTTAGTGATTTATTAGGATCAGTCTCTGAGTCGGTTCGGTGTTTCTCCAATATGGAAAGTAAAAGTTTTGCTGTTATGATATTTTTCTTAGTTTGTGACGTTTTCCACAAAACCTCTGCCATTCTTTCAAATGCAACGCAGTTGCAACAACATTCACGGAGCCTTGAAAGCAAATGCACAAAGTGGCTGATGATATTCCCTCATCCATATTTTCTTCCATTATTGAGGGATATAATTATTCATCCGTCAAGATAGCTATATATGCACGAATAAAACTGTTTTTAGTAGGTAAACTTAAACTTATTTTGAGCTGCTTCAGCAACTCGGTGCTCTTTGCTTTAGTAATATTCATAATGTCACGTTATCGTCCATCGGTGCCTATGTTGTTCTACACTGCCTCCATTCCTACATACCAGTTCTAGTGCTTTCGTTTTCTTCTCCTTTAATTTTGCATCGCTACAAATGCAACTATGCGATGAAGATGATCAAGAGAGGCTAGTAAAACGACCCGCGAATAATTAAGGACTTATGCTCTGCTCAATGAACCATACAGGACAACTGATCAAAAAACGCCAGCACAATGTTTGGTCTAGTTGGATTAGCATGTGCACCAACAGCGATCGTGTTTGTCAAGAGAGGTTCTTATTTACTCATCCACTTCTGCCACACAGCCGATAAAAAGATTTCTAGCTGAAATTTAGTTATGGTCTACAAAGTGAAGAGAAACACGCAAAATTCGTCACATGAATAGAGTGATGCAAATGGCGGCTCTAACTGCCAGTAGACGAACGTTAGTATTAAATCCTGTTCCATCTCTGATTTTGGTCGTACGTACGGAAATCACTCAAATTCGTTCTTTTATGTTCCACGCGTCAACGTGAATGAATTGTTGTCCGATTAAAAGAAAAATAAATAAAGGACTCTGAAAGTATTTATTGTCCTAGCAATGGAATCTGGGTCTTAACGAACTGATATTGAGTGGTGCGACTTAAGCAAGCAAATGGATAGAGAACTGGTACATTCACTTACCGAACATGACTGCGTGCTCATCACAACCACTTTATTTTAAATGTGAGATGCAGGTAGGCACCTAAGCGGCTGCACCTAGTAACCCTCAAACTGCTTAGATACCTTTCCTGCGTGAAGCAGGTTCTGAGAAATAAGCCTAGGTACAACGCAGCGTTTGGATGTTCCCCTTCGAAAGTGGAAGGAAATTTCGAATTGCAAACGTGGTAGTACGCACAGAAACAGGCCTCAAAACCAAAGAGCCATGAGTGGCTAGAACTGCCTTCATAAGTCGATATTTATGCGTATAATGGATTGGCTTCTTATCCGCTCTCAACAAAAATGATGGGGTGACAGGGACTGTGCAGCATTACAGGCGTTTTGAAACAGTAAAATCAGTTGCATATGCATGTGTGTGACACCGAAACGTCCACACGGGCACGTATTTACACATATTCACACCAAAACAATTTCATGATAGCATAATATGTGCGTAGGCACAAGCACTAAAATACAACTATTCGATCTTGCTACAACATGCGCAGTTCTGCAACTACAACGAGCATCGATATGTGCGAGCAAAAGTTTTGGTGATTAGGCTATATGCCTATGTATTTTTTATTTACAGAAGTGGAAGCTGTCCCCACAAATTTCTTACAGCCAGCAAACCATTCTTAAAGCTAGAATTATAGCCAAACACAAATTTACAAACCCTCAGTAGAGCTATTTGAATTGCTACAACACAGATGCATTTATGAATAGGCAGCTTGGTTATTTCGAGAAAGACATTACTGATGACCATCATCCACATAACATAACAACTGAAATCGCTTATTACTGGCCCTACATTTTCAGTCCTTTTCCGTGCACACCACTTCAAGTGCGATCGCAATTTATTCCTCTAACGAGGAATGCCTAGGCTTATTATCTAGATGCTTACAGCTTGCAACCTCCTGCAATCTGGCTGAGACGCTACAGCTGAATTGAATAGATTTCGATGGGCACATGCAGTTCGACAAATCCTAGGAAATTAGGTTTCGTGTTCGCCAAGTGAATGCACACCTTCCCTAATTCACTTGCCTGTTTAAGTTGTGCCAATCACTTCCAAGTTGTTAACGCCCAATACCCATTAGTGAGACGACAAAAAACTTTAAAGCTCTCTAGCGACTGTTCCATTTTTCAGGGCAATGCTCATTTAGGTTGACGAGTAGAGCATGGAAGATATTGAGTTTGAGGAATTTGTACACGTACGTCCAAAACCAGGACTTTCGCTAAATGTCAGTCGACGGGTGCCTTCGCTGGCTAATCAGGGGTGTCAGAACCTGCAAAAGATGTTTCGCAGAAGAATAAGTAAGGCATTGAATACTAGAGATGTGGCCGAGCTTACCTGTGCCGTCGTTCTCGTGGCCGTAACTGCTGACATCCTCTACACCCTTTGCCTCAGAAAGCGCAAAACTGTAAGGTCTCAGGGGTTGTAATTATATTTATATATGTGTCATTTGGAAATAGCAGAAAGTGACCAATAACTTATTACTTTTTCGACAATTTTCGTCACTTTAAAAAAGAGTTTAATCTTTTCTTCTACGTTCAGACCAACCCTGCCATATTCTTCCTTCTTGAAGATGGTCCATTTCAGTTTTATTATTTAGCCTTCAGCGCGTTAGACTATGGCCATTAAAAGAAATCATGGAGCATACTCTTGCCACACGACCAGAGATTACTGGACCCAATCATGAAATGTTCCATAAACACTCGTTTATAAAAGCATTAATTTCTTCCGTGGAGCATTTGCATGTAATTACGATCAACAGATGAGATTTTGTGTAGCTAGGGCAAAGCGTGCTTGCCGTTCTGCAACTGGCTTTGGCATGCATTCACTGTTCTCTTGTCTCGGTTACAAGCTGTTGCATGTGGAATGATCATGACATTTGGTATCTGTGCCCGATAGGTGTGCATGGAGGTAAGACTAAAAAATTAGAGCTGCCGTCACGATTATAGGGAAATACTGGTAAGTGGTTCGATCTCAGAGTTTTAGTGTGCAACTTTTTTGCAACTATCTCTTATTTTAAATACAGAAAGGCTTTATCATACCTCATTTCCCCAGCCGTACTGTGCACACTCCTAGGCATCTGCTTCGATTTTTCGCAAAATAATTTGACTGCTTCATTTACTTTCAGACGGAGGAGCAAAGGGGCTTTCTGAACACCTCTGTCAGATCTGACAGTCTTGGTAATGTCATCGCTTCCTTCATGGTACAAATTACATGGCCGACGTCAATACTAGAGGCGGTGAGAAATGCGGAATTGGTAGGATGCCATATTTTCGCAATATTTTGTATGATTTAAACCTGATTTTATTAACCCATTTGCTTTAGCTTGCATTTTAAGATAACCCACAACCGCTGACCATCTAAATTGACACTCCGATAGCACACTGACGGAGAAAGGAATACCCGGCTTAAGCCACCTCGCGGAGTTAAACAAACTTGTGCTGGCATGCGGGAATTGTCAATCAAATAAAAGACATCGTGTTGTCGCGTCAAATGTGCTTGCTGCTCATGGCGAGACAATAAAATAGCCGTGTTGCTATAGACGTGCATGCACTTATTTTTCATCGCTTCGGCTGTTTTATTCTAAGGAATGTGGCAAAGAGGTTGACCGATGCGTTTGGTCATACGTTGGTCATAATTTGGCTCATAACTTAGCAAGATGTGCTTCTTGCATTGAATCCACAAATTAGTCTTCATAAAATTACCGCCAGAGCATGGAAATGCATCAATTCAGGTGCCACGACTCTACGATTGCTGAACCACATGCGCATAACATTTGCAATAATGTGTTAACTTTTACCGACGGGATTCATACCAAACATTCATCTTAAGGGCGCAGCATCTAAGTCTTATGTTAAAGCCTAATTATTACCAAACACTACGCTACCACAAAGAGAATCGGAAGTTGGCAAATGACTGCTGTTGGAAAAAGACAGACCCCAAAAAACTGATCATTCCAATTCGCGCTAAGCCTTGCCTGTCAACGCGTCACTTCACAGGTCGTGGTACCAAACATATCAGCCTATTTTCACACATACCATCCGATATCCAATTCAATATTTGAAGATGACGCTTAATTCGCCAATGCGGGTCGCACGATTTGGTACTGTCTTTTGAAATGCACTGAACATGTGCAGATATCGCATGCATTCCACGCTGACAGACAGTGCATTACTACCATGGGTAGAAAAAAAGTGTAATCTTACACTTGTGGTTTTAGTACGGCATTGACGGCAGCAAATTTGTGCCAGCAAACAGTGCACTGATACACACCATCTTCGTGCTGCTGCTCCTGGAATTCCGCACCAAGGCACCGGGGGCCCAAACAATTGCCCAATTTGTAGGCCATCGCTTCGGCCTGGTTGCCCACATTCTCGCCACCATCATTGGCCTCCTAACTAGTCTTTACACCCTCACTGTCAACATCACTAGTAAGTAAATTCTATCCAAATACTTATGTTTCATTGGCAACGTGTGCTGCAATTAGTAGGGTTGCAGCAGAAGCTTAATGTCTACAAGTTCAAGTTATTTTCTTACAAGCGCAGCATTGCGGATGCAGGGATAATAATAGGAATCTGTGTTAAGCAATCGCGATACGAGTTAGGCATGGACGGTATCAGGCATTGGCAAAATGCCAACAGCATAACAAATAAGCAGATTTTTCTGTGATGCAGATTGAATTTTGATTGAATGCTTAAGTCAGTGATGTACTTGTCAAAAGGCAAAGTATAGCGTGAGGTCCATTAAAATTAGTTCAGTAATAAATAGTTTTAGCAGGATAGTATGAAGTCCCTAAGCTCTGGGACAAGCCGAAGCACGCAGTGGTGTGTGCAAGTTTACTTGTCGGATTTTCTTAAAGGGTCTCGATTTGCCTCACAACACCGATAGTAAATCATTATTTCGTGTTTTAAAAAAAGAAATCTGCTGGGATACTTCATGCATGTATGGATTACATGCGCCTTTGTGCATTGAAATTTTGGATGGCTTTGGAAGTGGAACTCAAATTGAAAAGTGCTTGTTGCAATTTTTGTACTCGAGACAAAGAAAATGGGTCACTTGTGCGGAAATACTTGCATACCTGCTATTTTTTCTCTTTGGCAGAGGGTTCGATGGTATTAAGTGCTGTGACTGAGAGTGTGAGCAAGACCGCCATTTTATCACTAGTCTTATTTCAAGTCGGTGCCCTGCTGGTGGTAGCGCGGCGCCGAAGCTGCGGTTTCATCCTCCGCGCCATTCTTACTAGCATCCTCCTCATTTGTGCCGCTCTCATATTCACTGTGCTAAATTTGTCAGACTCCCCAGCATTTGGTATGTTTCCTTTCATAAAACAATTAACCAGATTTTAAAGGCGAAGTGATTTAAATAATTCGCAAAAGATGAGCCACAGTGATGCAGGTATGGCTATAGAAATAAAGCTAAAATGAAACCAATTATTGCTTAACGATGGTCGTCTTCTCGACATGCAGCACCTTCTTTTCTAATATACCGGACAATAGCTAAATTACATTGTTAAGGCGATTCATAATCCTGCCGATTCGCTCAAACCCCGCGTCCTAAGCTAAGTACGGAGACCTTTGCGATTAAAGCATAAAAATGCTAAACTTAACACAGCTGTAGTAGAGAGGTTCTCATAACAAAAAGCTGCTTGCTGATTTTAAGTCATTTACCATCATCTTCTCCTTTTTTAGCACAACGTAAGTGGGTTAAGCAACCCAAGTTACACAACTACTTACCCACATGTTTTGGCATCTCCTCTGTTTATAGCACATATACCAACAATTTTTCACCCGCAATGCACACTCAGGAGCAGTTTGGCGGGTGTTTGCGCACAAAAGCATAGTGGTATAATCAAATCGGCCTTAGGGTAAAAGCCTATGAAAGACACAGAAAAGACAATAAGGGCAAAATCCAAGGCAGCGTTTTTGAAGCAGAAGACAACAAGTTAATGATGATTGGTGACAATCGTTATTATTTACCCTTGCATCCATATCGTAAATGGATGCATTATTACCTAAATCCAAAGCAGTACGAGAGGAATATCACCTGCAATTAAGTGCTGATATGTGTGCGCAATTTTGGGCGTTTTGTAGGAAAAATGGGTAGCCTCTACAAGTTACTGATGTGCTACAACAGGTCGGACCATGGACTCGGGGACGCACTGGCCAGCGGATTCGATGCCGCACTCCTCAGCGATGGCCTCATTAGCTTAGTTCGTAAGTGAGCGCATTTGGCCACCTGTTAGTGCCATTGATATGCCAAGTAAGGCATTCGCTACCCGCCTGTGGGGAGGGTGTGGGAATGACCGTACTTAATACTTTTCTCCAGATCATGCAGTGCGGGTGCTGCCTGATCAAGCGCTATGGGAGACTGCAATTATGTTGCCGCCAAATCATGGAGTGCTTGGCCTTCTTTTGGCCACCATCATAACTTTTGCGTACCCTTTGCTCTCAGTGTCGTTTGTGGCCTGAGTTTTCGAGCACTGGAATCGGCCTTTTTCAATGCAGTTCTTCTTAACGCAACTCATAGAGCACATGGTAGGCGTTTGTTTTCTTTACTCCGTTAATTACAATTTTCCATTTCTAAAATAACCTAAGGGGTGACATAAATTTCATAATTTAAAAGTGCAACGGAATACTATATCTGCAAACATTCAGTTTCTAAGATCAGTAGTAATAGATAAGTTCTCTAAGGCATGATGCATGCGACGAGGAATTTCTAGTGTTCTTTAGAAATGAAAATCAGCCATTATTGCACTCGAGATTTTAGGAGATCAATTTAGAGCGCTACTCAATGAACAATTTTATCTAATCAATGCTGTTAATATCTAATAAGGATCAGCTCGTTAAATTGTTTTTAATTTCTTGAGCCTGTGTAATTATTTTGTGGGCAGCTAAACCTCATTATGGCTGGTGAGAAACCAAGGATAAATCCTTTTCTTCCAGGATTTCATGAGGCCACCCAGTGTGTGGTGTTGTCAGTAAGTAGATTGACACTGCGTCACTGGATGGACCTCAAAACTTATGCCAAATGTTTAGTCCGATTTAGGTGCATATCTCGCAATTAAGGTATGCGTTTTGTAACAATCAAACTAACTGATCCTTTGAATGCATGGTTGGTTATTTAGGTGATAGGTGGACGCTGCAGCAGTCATTCGCAAGTTGCACACTTAAACCCACATAGCATGACTTGGAGTAGTTCTAGCATAGCAAACAAACAAACAGGGAAGAGCTTAGTGTGGTTGTTAAAATGTTGACCAAATTAACCTTTGTTTATTTGGGCTAACAAGTAAATCACGCTTCAGTATTTTTAACAATATGCTATTCATAGGACTTATGGTGTTTGCGACCCCGATACATCTGTTTGGAAAGAGTGGAATCCGGATCATTTTCACTGTGATTCTTCTGCTCCTCGTGACCTCTTCCATGTTCAGCATCGTCGGCGCTTCATCTATCCTGTATCACGATGTGCTCGTGACGTACATACGGGTGAGTTTAATCCAAATGACGTTAATAGCATTCGCAGCTTTACTCTCCCATTCAGGCACCTCTGCTGAATTAGACATTAAGCACGACAGTCACTGCCCGGCAGATTATGCAGAAATAGTTTCGAAGGTCTGTATGATCCACCACAGAATTGTTGTGCAGCACAAAGTAAACTGGCCAGCGTCCGGACACTAAATCACTGCGCGTGATTTATTGACTTCTGTGTTTTGTGTATTTCCTTTGCAGCCCTTCAAGAAGCAGGTAGACAAGGCAACATGTATCCTCTGTGGTAAGCGACGTGGTCATCTCGAAAGAAGAAGCAACATCTGTCGCTGTCGCAGCATGCTCGAATGTGCGGCATGTGGCATTGATACCTGGTACGACGGCATGTGACAGTTGATAAAAACGCCACAGTAAAATGGCTGATAAAACAGACTCGAAACATTGGTGCGGGACAAGTTAATAAGAGTCCATGGCTAACTATCGAAGCATACGCTGCGATTGATTGTTCTGCTGCCTATATGCACTCGCGTTCAGAGCATATTCGAGGTTGTTAGGCATGAAGGAAGGGTAGCGACGGTCGTCTTATTTGAAGGATGCAAACCACGAGGCAAGCATGTGGCATTGATACCTGGTACGACGGCATGTGACAGTTGATAAAAACGCCACAGTAAAATGGCTGATAAAACAGACTCGAAACATTGGTGCGGGACAAGTTAATAAGAGTCCATGGCTAACTATCGAAGCATACGCTGCGATTGATTGTTCTGCTGCCTATATGCACTCGCGTTCAGAGCATATTCGAGGTTGTTAGGCATGAAGGAAGGGTAGCGACGGTCGTCTTATTTGAAGGATGCAAACCACGAGGCAGTACCAAGGCAGATCAGTAAATCCGTTTCTGTGCTAAATGCTTTTATCGAATAAACATCTAACTCTCCTTAGCTGCAAGCTAAGGAAAATGCGAATAATGTTATTTGACAAACCGGCATTATAAGCACTTGTAAATTGTTTGATCGTGCTAGGTAAACACTGGCCATAACTTGCAGTACAAAAAAATAAAATACTAATAGAGACAAAGAAGAACATAAAACGGATTTTCGGCAAAGTTCTTTTTCCCGTTCGAGATGCATAAACCTCCTGCATGACGATTTGATCATACATTTACTTCACATCATAGATTTGATCACACCTCACGAAGGTGCTTTAAAAGTGTGCTTTTCTTGCTGACAACGCACCTTGATACTAGTACGGTTCTTCTCTCACCCCACTACTTCGACAGGATCAAGGAGGAATGTAGAAACAGACCAACAACCACCCTGGTATACGGCTGCCAGACACACGGTGCATACCGTGCGTACTCAGACGATATGTCGAGAAGCCTGCTACCGATCGCCTTCACTGTGATGGCTAGCATGATACCACTTTTCATTATCTTCTCTGAAATAACGGTATGTTCATAACCTCATTCTTTCAAGGTTATGTGTCAATGGCACCAGACCATCTGACACTCTACCAATGCAGCACAATGTGGCTGCAGTTCAATTGGTGGCTAAGGAGATAACTAGTTTCCTTTACTCTAAAACTTAAATAGTACTTCATTCAACAAAATTTGAATGCACAATTATATTAGGTGAGTGGGCTTTACATAAATATGTGGATATGGACAGATACGGAGATGCAAGTCAAAGGTGAAAAAAAATTTGCAATGAAGAAATCGTTTAACTCTACTTAACGGGTTGTTTTAAAGCATGTCCAAAAGGACCACATTTGAGCAAATCACGCATTTGGCAAACCTTTTTACAAGCGTTTCATTTAGTGGTTTCACACTATGCCACGTTGACATTGCTCATCACCTCTTCCTGACACTAATTTGAAATATGACTTTGACTTCATGCACTAACATTTCTGTTTATGAAACAAGGAAACGTCCTCCTTGACACCGCCAATGTGTCTTAGCATATCAAGTGGGCGAAAAGCAGTCATGTGCTTTCCGATCCGGCTAACTGCAATGTCCCGTCACCAAATGCATGCGCTGGTAATGTATATTATGGAATGCACATTTTTGAATTATTAGCCAACTTCCTCTACCGATGAAGCATCTATCTTCAACTCTCTTATACGGGCATTCAAGTTACCATTGCTGAATTACACATCTTACTAACAAATTGCAGCTATGTTTACAGCAACCATTTATGCCAGTAAAATGGATGCAACTGGCCATAGTAGAGAGAAATGTGGTGTTAATATAGGACTGAATACTCGCCATTCTTTCAATGTCGATCCGAAAATGTGCAGTCTTTAAGTTGTTGGAGAGTGAATGACTGGCTGACCGATCGTCCATCTGTCTGATTGATACTTGACCTAAAATGCATTTTGGAAGCGAGGACACATGATGCTAGTTGCCTCCATTCCACGCACCTTAGGCTGGTATGTCCTAGCATAAATCCTCACGACTTATTCTTTACATCACTCACTGCAACCCTTTGACATGACATTATAATCCAAAAATCATTATTACAACTGCGGTTGAAAGCGAATGGAATCTATGTGAGTGGAAGAGAATCGAGCAGAATAGGTGACAGGAAGTAACATAAGTTAAAAGTGTAGAGAAAACGAATCTACTAGCTAGAAAGTGCAGTTGAAAGCAAAAAAGAGGTAAAAGAAGGCCTGGTGGTGATGATTAGGTGTTTTCCTGCCTCTGGATGAAAAGTTTTCCATCGTTTGGTGCAGTTACTTTATGAACCTTCTTAGTGTCTCTTGCATTTCGTGACACGCTTAACTAAGACATACCTTCTAGATGGCAGATTTCCTGTTCTACGGTCTGTGCACGCCCTTTGTGGGATGCTTTTGCCTCAACATTCTCTGGAGTCGTCTCTCAAAAGTCGCACTTCTAATTGGCTATTTCGTTAGTGCAGGAGCCTCACTCACCCTCTGGCTTGTGCTTGATAAGGCGTCATCATTGGGTACGTTCTAGACTCTCTATATCACTTGTATCCCATGCTAGACGATATTGCTTCTACACAAACAACGATGGTCTATTTTGGTCACTCAACAGTTCACTGGGTAAACCGTAAGAAATATACCTTAGTTGTTATGACTCTGCCCGTCCTAGCAGACGAACGCCCTTGGTCTCAGTCACGGTAAAGGACTCATTCCAACTAATTGCGTGTGCGTTCTGAATCAATCACTGCAGGTGCAGAGAGTCAGATGCTGCGCGTTATTGTGTGTTGTTGAATGTTTCGAATTAGAATACACAGACTGGAAATCACCCTGTCTCGAAGAGAAAAATACAGTGAATCGCATTTGCAACCATTACATACTGTATTATGCACGTCGAAATTCTTGTTCCCAGCCCTTTTCCTTTACTTTTAACATCAACACCAACAACCAGACTCCAAGGAAGTCCAGCTAGCGGGGTTGGGGGTGGCATTGTTGGGTGGCTTTCTGCTACCTGCACTGATCACTCTCCTCCTTACCAAGCCTCTTTCACCCAAAGTGGCATCCAGCGTGTGGCGCTGCGTTCAGGAGATCGACAATCCACTCGTGCCGTGGCCTGAGCTGTTTTCTCGGTGCTTCAACCAAGTTAACCACTTAGTCATCGCCTATTTTGGAGCTTAATTGCTTTGGAGAAGGACGAAATTTTATGACATCATCAGCATTTGTATGGCTTAGAATTATTCCAATTAAAGTGTCCGACTAAAATGACACTGGTCTGCCTTTCTTTCCCATCATCAAATGCCCAACTCGGACTCCAAAATTCGACCCGATTGCTAGACAGACGGATCTGCGTTTCTCTCCGCGCCTAAGTGAGAATAAGCCTCCCTTATCAGAGGTGCGCAGAGCTCTGGCGCCACTGCGTCGCCTGACCCATGGCATTGTGGCTTTCAACTTCGTTGTATTTCTTGGTTTATGGGAAATGCTTGGGCATGCCATAAAAGCACTCAACTTCGACCGCTTCTTCTTCTTTGTAAGCGCCATTTTGTTGTTGGGAATTGTCATGTCCACCAATAAATAAAGAATAGTACAGTGCCCATATAATTCAACGAGTTATCAAGGTAGCGCTTTCCAACTTCTAACTTCCAAATGTCATGCAAAACTACCCACAAAGCACGCAATAGCTTGAGAAATTGAAATCACATGACCAATTTAAACTTTATATTATAGACGTCTTGATTATGAAAGCAGTTGTATTTATTGACAAGTGTACGACTCTTTGCACAAGGTGGGATCGGTTGAAATCTGGACGTACCTATTGACCGTCTTCTGTCTCGCCTTTCCCTTGTTTCTGCTGGTCTCCAATCAAAGAACCTACTTGAAGCGCCGACTTCACAGGCTTGGGATGGTGATAAGGTAGCGCTCTGCCACAGTTACTAGGGTCTTCAAATTATTTGCATAGCATTAACAAGTGGGAAAATGTGATTGTACTCTTTGAACAGTAAGTAAAGCCTGCAGCTGTCAACGTTGAAGTCCTAGCACTCTGCTTCTCCTGTAATCAGCACACACTATTCTTCTTGCAATTTTGCCCACAATTTCATTGATAATGCAAAAACTGATACTTTTTGGTCGAAAGTCAACAGTTGTGTTTTATTTTAGACATTTGTTGGCCCCACTTCTCTCTGGAAAGATGTATCAAAAGCAGATGCTATAAATGAAAATGCATCGAATTTAGCACTGCCTAAGGATGCCCATTGCGAGGAAAACAATTGAATAATTCACAAAAGATGTTCAAATTATATATTGTAACAACTTGTGTGAGGTAATTTGTGTGTTGGAAACGAAAACTAGTTTCGTTCAAAGCATGCTTTCTAATGAATCCGTCAGCCCCTCAGCTTGAAACCATCAAATGGTTGTTGATGGATCTGTGCTTTTATACTACAAAGGGTTTTTACTTTTATCTGGGTCTGGAGCCTAATTTTTGATTGATGCAAGAGAGAATGCGACACCGTAGCATATTTCAAAGCCACTTGAATACCTCGTAGAGTTGAGCTTTACCTTTCACCTACTACTAGGACTGATTGACTTAATTCTAAGTGAGACAAGTGCTCTGTCACTCGGCGTTAAGCCGAACATGCATTGGTAGAGCACGTACGATTTAAGTTTCCTAACTGTAGGCGAGATGGTTGTTATCCCTGCATTTTAATGAATGCTCAGCCGCAAACACCATAAAACGTGGAATGCACCACCAATTATAACCGTTAGCTAATTTAACAAATGGAAAATGGGGTTTGTTTTGTAAACAAAACGGAATTAACATTTATCATTCTCTTTGGTACACGTTGCAATAGGGTTCAAAATGACCTTGTCGTATCTGACATTATTAGCAAATTCAAGAAGTAAAAACATTTTATAGTCTGCATCCATCAGGTATTGAAACTTCATGAATTTATACGGCATAATACGGGAGCATGCATAGGCACATAAATTAGACACATTTTTTTCGAATCTTCCCTTGCTCACTTGGCACAAAATTGTCGGAGGTGCTAAGAGATATGTAGGCTAAAAGGATCATTTAGGGCACTACAAGAAAAGTGAAGAGCAGCAAGGTGCGCAGAGCTCTGGCGCCACTGCGTCGCCTGACCCATGGCATTGTGGCTTTCAACTTCGTTGTATTTCTTGGTTTATGGGAAATGCTTGGGCATGCCATAAAAGCACTCAACTTCGACCGCTTCTTCTTCTTTGTAAGCGCCATTTTGTTGTTGGGAATTGTCATGTCCACCAATAAATAAAGAATAGTACAGTGCCCATATAATTCAACGAGTTATCAAGGTAGCGCTTTCCAACTTCTAACTTCCAAATGTCATGCAAAACTACCCACAAAGCACGCAATAGCTTGAGAAATTGAAATCACATGACCAATTTAAACTTTATATTATAGACGTCTTGATTATGAAAGCAGTTGTATTTATTGACAAGTGTACGACTCTTTGCACAAGGTGGGATCGGTTGAAATCTGGACGTACCTATTGACCGTCTTCTGTCTCGCCTTTCCCTTGTTTCTGCTGGTCTCCAATCAAAGAACCTACTTGAAGCGCCGACTTCACAGGCTTGGGATGGTGATAAGGTAGCGCTCTGCCACAGTTACTAGGGTCTTCAAATTATTTGCATAGCATTAACAAGTGGGAAAATGTGATTGTACTCTTTGAACAGTAAGTAAAGCCTGCAGCTGTCAACGTTGAAGTCCTAGCACTCTGCTTCTCCTGTAATCAGCACACACTATTCTTCTTGCAATTTTGCCCACAATTTCATTGATAATGCAAAAACTGATACTTTTTGGTCGAAAGTCAACAGTTGTGTTTTATTTTAGACATTTGTTGGCCCCACTTCTCTCTGGAAAGATGTATCAAAAGCAGATGCTATAAATGAAAATGCATCGAATTTAGCACTGCCTAAGGATGCCCATTGCGAGGAAAACAATTGAATAATTCACAAAAGATGTTCAAATTATATATTGTAACAACTTGTGTGAGGTAATTTGTGTGTTGGAAACGAAAACTAGTTTCGTTCAAAGCATGCTTTCTAATGAATCCGTCAGCCCCTCAGCTTGAAACCATCAAATGGTTGTTGATGGATCTGTGCTTTTATACTACAAAGGGTTTTTACTTTTATCTGGGTCTGGAGCCTAATTTTTGATTGATGCAAGAGAGAATGCGACACCGTAGCATATTTCAAAGCCACTTGAATACCTCGTAGAGTTGAGCTTTACCTTTCACCTACTACTAGGACTGATTGACTTAATTCTAAGTGAGACAAGTGCTCTGTCACTCGGCGTTAAGCCGAACATGCATTGGTAGAGCACGTACGATTTAAGTTTCCTAACTGTAGGCGAGATGGTTGTTATCCCTGCATTTTAATGAATGCTCAGCCGCAAACACCATAAAACGTGGAATGCACCACCAATTATAACCGTTAGCTAATTTAACAAATGGAAAATGGGGTTTGTTTTGTAAACAAAACGGAATTAACATTTATCATTCTCTTTGGTACACGTTGCAATAGGGTTCAAAATGACCTTGTCGTATCTGACATTATTAGCAAATTCAAGAAGTAAAAACATTTTATAGTCTGCATCCATCAGGTATTGAAACTTCATGAATTTATACGGCATAATACGGGAGCATGCATAGGCACATAAATTAGACACATTTTTTTCGAATCTTCCCTTGCTCACTTGGCACAAAATTGTCGGAGGTGCTAAGAGATATGTAGGCTAAAAGGATCATTTAGGGCACTACAAGAAAAGTGAAGAGCAGCGCTTGCTTCCTGGGTGCACTGTCACAGCCGAGGCGGTATTGATATAATTTTCTTGGTAAAACATTCTTAGGCCGCCCTTTTCTTTTTAATCCATTGAAATGTCATCTGTGCTTCATTGCAAAATTAAAAGTGGCAATTTGTGCTGAACCTTACCTATTTTTAAGGCTTAACACCATAAGGGAGCAGTTGCCTATGTGGGTCGCCGACATCATTGCGTTATTCGATGGATGCAGATATAAAGCGGATGCGTCTCCAAAGTTTCTACTGTCTAAAACAGTGGCAAAGTAGGTAAGTGGTCTTGCCAAAGTCGCACCACTGTTGAACCAGTGTGGGTAGATCAAACAGGGTAATCTTTCAAAGGGAATTATTAGGGGCCTCTGGGTTGCATTCGCTGGCAGAATTAATTTTGATTAATCTAGCCTTGACTTCAGAGAGTGAATGGACTTACAGCATCACTTAGGCTGAATTTGAAATTGGCCCTTAACCACCAGGTCGGCAAGTTGCACTCCATCCTACTGATATTTTTGAGTCACCCCTTAAAAGAAGTGCAAATACAGAGGAAAGCATCAAACGAGATCCCGTCAAATGAGATTGTTGTAGAGCCTGTTACACCGGAAACGGGATGGAAATCCTCCCACAATGCACTTGACCAAATCCTCTCAGGGGTGCTGAAATTGCAAAGCGGCTGAATCAGGTACAGGATGGATCGCGGTCGGAAAGATTAATGCTCACATCAGCCGCTCATTCATTCCGCGGGCTCGGTAAAAACTTTTGGACACGTACTTAGATTCCACGTTTTCCTTTGCTCCTCCCTCAAGAGAGCATGCATAGGTTCTAAATCTGATCGATATATGCGCTCTTTCGCTGTCTGGGTGTTCTACCCGCGAATGCACAGATATTGTCTGGATGGAGCTGAAACCCATTTTAGGAAGGCCTAATGCTCCTAATAGGAATTCAGTGATATTTTGGGGAACTTCGTGTAAACGAATAGAGGGACGGTTTATTGATGATGGCGACTACATCCAGCAATGGGTACTTTAATCCCATCCTCCATGCCTTTCGTTCCTACCACCATTATCTTGCCTACATGCATTTGTACCTTCCTGTGAACGGTATTTTATTAAAACCTCCAGCGGCATTACTGATAAGGAGAGGTTGGGTAAGTTGGTACACTTCACTTACTTCTCATATTACACTTTGCTTTCATAAATATTGAGAAAAACCATACAATCGGTTGTGTGCACATGTTATGAGAAAAGTAGTAAGAGACATTTCACCTTAGGTTGCCATAAGATGCCGTTTGCCAGGATGGGATGATGGCCTGTACGCAGTGTTGACACAGATGTGGTAATGCTGGTAAGAGATTGAGGTGGACAGGCTAGATCGATGAAGCCGCTGTGGCAGCAATAAATGCCGCGATTTAGTCATTTGTTTTTCCGCGCCCACACGGATCTCCTGAAGGATCTCTTAATTCAAACTAGATACATTAAGCTCTTGCGAATTTGGCTTTGATAAATTCCAGATCTTAAGATATGTCTCTGAGGATTTAAGCATGTTGACTTCAACGGCGGCACCTTCATGTACCTGCACTGATTGCTCCCCAATTTAAATCTTTGCCTTGAGTGAGGAGTTCCTTGCGCAGAAATGACCATTGTAAACGATTAGGCAGAGCCTGTTAAGCAATTAGGAGTGAACAGGTTAAATACCCTGTAGGGACTCAAGCTCAGCATTTAATCAGATGTCGGCAGAGTTCATCTGAGTTATCTATGGACCAATACTGCCTGTCGATTAAGTGATTAAGCCTTGAGACTTAATCTGGTTGAGCTAAACTATCATTAACTTTACCTAAGCGGTCGACCTTCAACGATCGTGAATGTATTGCATCGATGAAACCAACTATTGGATACTTTTCGGTTCTATTTAAGCGATCGTTTTGCGCGGCCATTACAAATTTTCAGTTTCTTATAAGTCTCTTGCTGCTTGTTACATCACGAGGCTAAGTTCCACAGATTGAAGCAGGCATTGCTCGCTTGAGCTGTACAGTTATAGCCCTCAGCTGCATCAAGGGCATTCGTAAGTGCAGCAATGTATTGCATTACGTTGTGTGATGTGGGTATCTAACTGATGCGGATTCAGTGCAACGCCCTCGTTGACTAATCAACAATCCGTGCTGGACTATAGAGGTCTATGCAAAAGGGAGATTGCTCTTAAGCAAGACAAAGGGATCGATTTTACCATTCAATGCAAACTGCTACTCGAGCAGATCCAGTTAATGCAAAAACTTCCGAGGATATGACGGCGTTTGATCTTGGGTGCCCAGTCAGTGTAAATCTTATACGCGGCATAGATCTCATCGCCTGCAAGGCAGTTGCAGTTCTGATTAACGTTAGCGTTTTGCTCCTTAATTGTGCTCGCATGAGTAGATGCTTCAGCTACAAATAATTTCTTGGAATGTATTATCCAATTTCACACATTACACTGTCCAATTTGCAAGAAATAACAGGCAAATATGACCCGGAAACGATAGTAAGACATTTTTTCATCTTAAAACATGCCCTTGCTGAACCACAGTCTTCGCTTCTATAGGTGTCCTGTCAAAATGGACAAATCATGCACTTACTAAACATCAAATTCGAATGGAGAAGTGGTGGGTTATTGGCCATATCTTCGCAGTGTGTCACGGCATGTCACAATCAAACAAGGAGGAGATTTAACGCACGCTTATAGATGCCTAAGGAATTCACAGCAGGGTCAGTATGTGCTTTTTACGCACACCACAACTACCACCTTCTCCAATCACAAACACATCAAACTCATGCTACGCATTAATGCGCAAACAACCCATACGAGAGCATGTTTTATCACCTAGAGTACAGCTATCAGCCAATGCTGGTACGACTGCGCCTATTTTCTAC
>LWMJ02000675.1:12499-27627 GCA_001693035.2 Taenia asiatica
ACAACACTAACTCACGTCGTCAAAGCTGAACCCCCTCCCACCACAACCAAGCTATCTCATCGAGGCCCTACACAACACCTCTCGCAGTGATCACATCAATACAAACAATAGCCGTCCACACCAAGTCGGTCTATGAGTACTGCGATCGCCCCCACCCAAAATAAGAACTCGCATCGGATGTATGGCTGCGCAGAAAAGGCAACAACAGCTTATTTACAGCAAGCCAATCTTAACCCAGGAATGCGTGAAGCGATAGTGAAGGCGAGGGCCGTACATCTGCCGCCAGACAATACCTTGCCTCCATTCTTGGCAAAAGAAGGAGACGAAGGCGAAGAAGAAGGGGAAGTCCTCACACGAGCCGCACCCACATCTTCAACCTCTATTCTAGCATGTAAACATATAGAGGAAACGAAATGGATAAAAATAATAACAATAATGGGACATACAATTGGAAGAAATACTTAGTAGCAAGAAAGTAGCGAACAGACACCAAGTGCTTAGTAAGGTTAAAACATGCCTCAGCAAAATTGTGTCCTATTAATCCTAATCCATCGTCATTAGATAAGCAAACCAATTGACGAATTGCCAAAACAATCTCACTTTTCCCACCTCAAGCATTATACAGTGGAACATGAACGTGAGTAGGCCTCGAGGTTGGAAGACAAAACCCCCCACCCACAAACACCCTAGAAGGCCTTTGCCTATACACTTGCATGTAGGCGTAGAAAGGAAGCCAACCGACATTTAGAAGACCTAGTGACAACAACAGCGAAGGCGAGGCTCGTACTCACTGCCGCTCCATAATGCCTCCATTCTTACTCACAAAACAGAAATATTTGGCAGGAACTGAAACTCTTCCTCCTCCTCCTCCTCTTTCAATGACCAATCTAGCGAATATATGGATAAAGGAAATGCATAATAAGGCCCATAATGAATGCCTGTTAGCGAAAATAATGGGCAGGTGTGAAGCACTTGGTGCAATTAAAACCTTCCTCCACAAAAAAAACTACTCAATAATCCAAGTCCATCGTCATTAAAAGGCAAACCAATTGACAACCTACCAAAACAACCTTGCTTTATCACCTAAAGCATCACACGGCAATAAATGAACGCGATTAGACCCAGCCTTGGGAAATATGTCGTCTCAATAGTCACATTCTGAAGCATTTGCATGTACCTTAGCGATCACCAATCACACCGATGTACGTTCGATAAAGCAAATAAACTTTTGCCTTTGGTGTGTTTTTAGCAAGTAAGAAGTTGCTATCTATACTAGATTTTTCGTAGTCGTCGTCAAATTTGAGGGGTAAAATTACCTATAAAATAAATTACTTAGTGCACATAGGTGATAAAACCAGCAATGAACATCATAGAAATGAAAACATCTACATCCAGCAATTCAAGAATTGTAAACAAAACTCATGCACAATTTAACTAACAGCACTAGGTTTCTCACTATTGTTTGGCGGTACATCTCACCTGTTTTCCAGCCTGCTGGCTGTGACAAAGTCGATTTATTAGGACTTTCCTCAATGTTAGGCGAGAAGCGCTGAACGAACGCGCTTATGGTTGCGAGGCGTCCTTATTTGCCCTCGAGGGCTAAGGGTACTCTCTGAACCAGCATAACCCATATCATATCATCAGTGAATAGCATGGCATCAAGGCAGCCCTACCCATTCTTAAAATGTTCTTCCCAAATAAGGATCTAGTTCGTTGTGATGTAGCTCCAGCGGGCTATCGCGATTGCCGCTTTTGCCACACTGGAAACCTGCTTGGTCATGAAACTTGCAAAACAACATATAACTCTTTCAAGTTACTAGTTCTGGGCTACTGCAAGAGGTCAGCTGACTTGCTCGAGGCTTCTCGTGAACCACTCAAACCCTTTAAGGCGAACTGACAAGGGGCACACGTTGAGCTTGTTGCAGGTTTGACTGACTACAAGACCAAATCACGACATTTGTTTACTGAGGAGCGAAATTCTACTTCCACGTTTGATTGTTCCATTGTCGTTTGGGGGATGATTGTATCCACTTCCACCTCACTTACTAAGTTGCCGAAGTTTGCACCAAATTACAATTCTCGCTTTTCTTTACATGAGCTGCAGCAAAGCCATTTTTGTGTCCTAATTGCGGCTGCTGTTTACTTGATGGGATAGTCAATATATCTACAGCTAGAGTGACAGCTATTCAAGTTCCCATCCAGTTGACTGATTGATAGTAGATTGTCGACAGCCCAAGGTGGCTATTGGACAGCCAATTGAGATAGGAGGTGAGCTTTTCATGAACCAATGTGCTAAGTTGCCGATTAACTTGGAGCCACAGTCACTCCTATTGGTAATTCCGTAACAGATTTGACCATCTGCTGGGAATGTTGGTCTACTTACCCAACCCAGAGATCGCAATCATGGTCGCATAGGTGCTGGCGCCGTCCATGCCAAGAGATTAGCCTCATCAGGGCTTTCGGTTGGTTGAATGAGCCGGCTGGTTGATCATTCATGCTGGACGTGAATGACAGTGAGATGTGAGGATTTGTGGACCGTTTGGGCAAAGCAAGGCTTCAGGTCTAGATGGATGCGGTGAACGTAGTAACAACTGAAAGGAGTTAGAAAGCCATTTGCCATTCCATTGATGGGATTGATTTTCCGACCGGAAATTATTTACAGTGACAGCAACTGCGCCACGTCACCTACGTCTTATAGAGTGCGTAAGCACCGCCTTTGGGAAATGCAAACTCCAGCTGCAGCTTATACCTCACTAGCTGACCAGATGCTTAAGAGCAGTATGTGATAAAGTGTACCTTTCTTGAAGGTGGGCCACACAAGGCCTAGCCCAACCAATTTTCCACATGAGGCGTCTGTTTAATTGCATCCACCCACGCTACATTGTGTGACACTAATTACTCAGTCGCAGCCCTCTTACAACCGACAAATTCGTGTTTGGTGTTAAATCAGAACCACTCGTGGCCACACATGGTTCATGACAACTAACATGTTTAGAGAGGCTGATGTGATCCATGCTAGAAATTATTCGGTAGACTAAGCTCAGACCTACTTACTGTTTACTTTTTGAACTGCTACTTCTACCACTAATGTCACCTATCTTTTTACTCACAGCTACCCAAATACATCCAACTGACGCCTAATTAACCAAGCTTCTTCATCACCAATGTCCCTCACCCAGTTAACCGATGTCAAGGTGTCCTTCATGCTTTTCAGCATTAAATAACAGACAGTTCAGCAGCTCCTCCTCACAGCATCAGCATTGCAACATGCAACGGTGCTGACAACGTAGATGAGAAGCAAAACCACCGACTCAAATCTCACGAGTTCAGTTTGTACTACCAGTGCGTGTGCTTCAAGCGATCCTGACAAAACGATCCACTGGTTGACGAGGTCCAGGTTTCTCTTAGTAAGCTCGTCTTTAGCAGTAACCAGTGTAGTGACTATTGCATCTCCTTCCACCACAAAATGTCCCTCATGCATCGCGGATGCCAGAGTCTCGGCGAATGGAGCTGAGTGATCGCTTCATATAGAGAGGTGTGGTTAACGAGTCCTTTTCAACCTCCTCAGCGAGTCGACTGGAGGTCAGCTGACTTGCTCGAGGCTTCTCGTGAATCACTCAAACCCTATAAGGCGAGCTGACAAGAGACACGCATTGAGCTTGTTGCAGGTTTGGCTGACTGCAAGACAAAATCACGACTTACATTAATTGGGGAAAAATGCTTTCACGTTTGGATTTACCTCACCATGTCTAGGTGTGAGGCCCGATTAAAGCTTTTCGTTAATCACTGAACCAGTCAGTCGTCCAACAATTCGGATGATAGTTATTCAAATTGCAGTTTCGCTAAATGATTGGGTAGTAGACTATCGAGAGCCAAAGGTACCCACTGAGCAGCCAAATAGTATGGATGGTGAGCTTATCGCAAACCCGTGTGCTAGGTAGCCGATTCACCTGTAGCCACAGTCACTTCTAGTCATCACTCGTTGTAGTCGTGGCTAACCATTTAAACTGCTGGTATTCTTACCATCTCAGAGATCGTGGACACGATGGTATAGTTGCTGGCACCTTGTCATGCCATGAGATTAGTCATATTAGGGCCCTCGGGCAGTTGAATGATTGCTTTGTCAGGTGGATGGGTAGGCTAACCAGGAGCACTCTACGCGTGTGTGTAGCATGCAAGTGATGGAGAGGTGTGAAGCTTTATGGACAGGCTGGGCAAAGCAAGACTTCAGATTTAGATGAATACAGTGAAAGGAGTTAGAAAGCCAAGTGATATTGCACTGATAAATTGATGCGCTGATCGGAGATTATTTACGGTTCCAGCAACTGTGCCGCCTCGTCTGTGTTCATTGAAGAGTGGACGCACCATCCCCGAGAACTGAAAACTCTAGATGCGGCTCACACCTCACCAGATAAAGGTGTATATATCCTGAGGATGGGCCTCCTTAGGCTGTGTTCGACCAGTTTTCTACATAGGCACTTTGGGTCAGCTAGAGAAGGCATCTTTGTAACTGCATCCACCCACGCTATATTCAAGGACACTAATGATCCAAGAGTAATCTTACAACGACCGACAAAACCGTTCTCGGTGTCAAATCAGAACCGCACGAGTCTGTAGCGAGAGAGAAAGTGTAGACCCCTCGTGTCCCGTTCATTTCCTCCGTGGCTGCGCATCACTCACGACAACTAACAGATCCAGAGATGCTGATGTGGTCCATGCTAGAGGATATTAGGAAGGCTATGCTCAGACCTACTAACTGCTTGCTTTCTAAACTTATTCGATCAGATTCTGCCATAGCCTTCAGATTGTTAGAACTAGGTTTGCCTACCTTTTGACCCACAGTCACTCACACGCATTCGATTGACGCCTAGTTAACTAGACTGGTCAATCGCCTTTCCCTCTTCCTCCAAACAACCGATGCCAAAGTGTCTGCTACGCTTTTCTGCATTGAATGCAGATAAGTCAACGTGATGTGATAACAGATTTGGCTTGTATCCGCGACTGCATCATTATCCTGGCTTCCTCCATGAAATTCTTCAGACTAAAACATTGAATGTGATAGTGCTGTTAGCGTTCGCAAGGTTGAAGGAAAGTGAGGTATGAATTGTGCTGCTTTTAATGCAAAAAACTGCCAAAGTAATACAATGCGTGCCTTTCAAGTCCACAGCCTTAAGCAACAAAGAGGGCTAACAAGTAAAATGATGCAAACAGGCGCTCAGATGCCTTAGAGCATTGGGTTTGGGAAAGCTATGGCCCGTGTAAGGCATTTGGTTACGAGCAGTACGAATGATAACCTAGTTAGCAGCAAAGTCTTAGCAAACAAATTTATCGCTCTCTTAGAGTCGATCCAACAGTGCGTTCATGTTCGCGAGTCGTTCATCTGCTCTGTGCTAAAAGTGAGGGACTCTAATTTTTGGAATGGGGTTCACTGACTGCGGTCGCCGTGTCCAAGATGGCGAGGCTAACCAAGACTATGCGAATCAATGCCACAGCCATCGTCAATTCACTGGGGGCAATGCCCACCATGAAGCGCATTCTCAAATCCCTCACCGTCAAAGGCATTTCACATGGCTACGTAGGCCAACTGGAGTAAGTTGACACACAATTTTAACTCATGCTGCGTTCTGCACTTGCACTGACAGGGGCAGAGACAGTCGGAGGCAGTGATTTTTGCAAAGTCATATGCTAGTATTAAGAGGATCATCAATTCCACACAATTTTTCCATGACAATATTTGCCTCTTAGCAACCTAGTTGTCCGCTTTTGCGATTTGATGCCATACAATTGATTTGCATGTACTTCGGCCTCTTATAAAAACACATTGAAAAATAAAGTTGAGGCTTAAAAAATGTTGACCAAGTGGCAACTTTGAACAAACATTTTTTTGCATATCTGACTTTGACATTCATTTTGGCACCAGTAATTTGCGAGGACAAATTTACCACATTTTCAATTTTCTCGGCACTCCCACCACCCACAAATTCGACGGAGTGGTGAGCATGATGAATCCCACCATGCAGTGGCATGTTTGACGCGGTCTATGGCATCACTTGAAGTGTCTCGTGATTAGTATCACCAACGTCGCCTCCAGTGTGATGCTTCGTCCCCCGATACTACTCATCGTGTAAAGTAAACCGAGACAAACAAACAGGATAATCGAAGTCTGCTCATAGTCGTTTTGAAGGTCTTGTGGACAATCCTAATGAATTCATCAATGGCATGCTTCGTGCGAGTGGAGAGTCTCTGGTGAGCACAAACTGATTGAACTGGTGGAAGATGTGGCGTGTCTACCAACGAGATGGGATATTCGTCAACATGCATAAGGCGTCTCAGTGTATCGCCCTGCAAACTGCCACAGCCAGTAGTGAGATGAGCGGTTACGATCAAATCGAGGAGCACGAAAATGTTACGGCGTATTCGTTGGCAGTGATTTGGGCAAAAACATGCCCTTTTATGCCTTTCCATCCTTCCTCACATTTTATAGTGTGTATTGTAAACCTAAAGAGTAAAGCGAAATTCCCATTCCACCTGGTGCTCTTTCTTTAGTTTTTAATTAAGCCTCATGATCATCTATGGTGCAATGGTTGATACCACTTCCGGAAATCAAAATTTAGATACCATGTGTTCAAACTATAAAAAAAATTTAGTCGAACAGCCCTCCTTTCCTCCAAAATTCATCCTGACAGCATATGGAGAGGGCGGTAATGCAGAGGACACATTGCTGAATCACGGAAGAGTTAGGAGCTTAAAATGCTGAGATAATGCCACCACCGACTTCTTTTGACCAACAGTCCAAAGCGGCACATACCTTTGGGAGTTCAACACATACTCCCCTAGAGAGCTACCTTCTGTTGCAGCTGCTCTTGACACTCCAGCAGGCGTGACATGAGGTGCGTTACTGCCATTCGCATCATCGTTTCCTCATCTATCTGTCTCGTTAAGTCGAGCACAGAAGCAGGGAGAGAACAACATTCATCCACACCGATAATGGGGAAGGCTGTGGTGACTAAAAACACCCAAGTGACTTGTGAGGATACAAGGATGCACTGATTTTCGATTGCCACTAAAGAGGCAACAAGTAACGTCATTGTTGCGTCAGCTACATCATCGTTGGCGCGGTAATTGGAGTTGCTGCTCTGAGGAGGTGAACACGCAAATACAAGTACCGCAATGATTAAATGATCGTCAGGATTGACTACCACACTATCTCTAGGTGCATTGGCATACCGGGACATTCGCGATGTTTGTGTTTCACCAGGCAGTCTTCATTGTTAGGCGAATTGAGTTTATTGAAGCAGAGGTGAGCATGACGCTCAACAGTACCTCTCTTACCGCGTCACCAACGATGTTGATAGAGCCTTACCGTCCAAACAACCCAACCACCGAGTTGATATCGTTGAGTTGCCAAAGAAAGGCATCTGAATTGCTCAAAAGCGCAAGGCTCCAAGGCGAGCCGGGCTTATTGAAGGTCTGATTGGCTACAAAGCCAAATCATCACACAGGGGTCGGCGAAGATGATGGTGGTGCCAGTAGGAGTTGGATAGATGCAAAACAATCAGGAACGATAAAGTGATTGTAGATGCTAAGAGCGTGTTGAGAGAAAGACAAATTTACTAGACAGTCAAAAGGGACAGGTGGTGAGGTGTTTATGAAGCAGTGTACTAAGTGGAGCCAGAGTCACAGCCTATAGTCAGTTCCATATCGCCTCAACCAACTGATTCGACTGCTGGTGAGGGGCCACAAGTGGTGTAGTGGTAACTAATTGCGAGCGAAATAGGAAAAAAGATTGATTGACATTGGCAACATACATACGAGTGTTAGCAATAATGAATACTTAAAGATTGTATTTGGGCATTTTAGGGGGGACTGGATTGAGTACATGGGATGAATACGTGTTTGGGCAAAGGCATACGCTGGGAGTCTTTGATGCCTCACCAACCCCCAGGGCCCAACTATGACATCGGCTGATCATGGAAAAAGATCCTTCTCGCGTATTTGAGTGAAATAATTAGATCCGCTCTCTTCTCACTTGTCGAGATTCTGAGATGGGTTTGTAGGCATTTGATACCAGACTCCACACCTCACTTTAGTCCTCAGTAGAACTGCCCGGGAATCCAAATGTGAGGCTGTTCAGAGATAACGTTGCTGGTGCTTGGTAAACCAAAATTGATACACCTCCCCATCGGTCCAACGCAAGTAGCTGATCCCTCTGGACATCTGCAGCAGCGCCTCATATAAGCCCAACATCAAAGGGACAGATGTCATTGGTGCATCGCAACGCAGCATAGTGTCTTGAATTGGAATGCCTTGTGACGTCAATTTCAGAGCTGGTGTATCTAGAAGGGCAAGTCAGAACGAAGGTTATAGGAGCTCAACTTATTCTCTTCCTTTGGCATTGATGTGTATAAGTCAAATACAGCGTTGATGGGATTCGAACCCTTAAAGAAAATTGGTTGTAGTAGGGCGTTGAAGACTATGACTCGTTGCTTCGTTGTGGCACAGGTGACGCTCGGTTACTTCCCGCTTGAACGATGGAAGTGGTGTACACTGCACGTAACCATGCAGGTGGTGGTTCACATGGTCGAGTCTACACTTAGTGGTTGATGTCAGCATTGATTGAATGAGTGATGTGTTGCTTTGTGGCACGAGTCGTTGGGACATTTATTTGGTCATTTTCACTTAGGAAACATTGCCTAAAGGTAACCGTCACCGTTTGCGTCCTTCTCTTTAAGGCTACAGTTCGGATTCGTTAGAAGTCTGGGTTCTTTTAACCACCACTACGGAAGAAAAAGGTCAGCCCAAGGAGTTCTTTTCCTTCAGCACACCTGCCTCTATGTAAACATTTGCTTTTCATCTTTCATATCCCTTCATTTATTCGCTTTTATACCTTTATTCCTCTGCTTGCTTACCCCTTCACCCGTGCTCATCCTCCCCTTCACCCCTCAAGCCACTCAAGCCCTCATTCCCTCCTTTACCACGCACAACTCAGTATTCCCTCCTTTACCACGCACAACTCAGTATTTTGTTTATTATTAACTCTTCTTTAATCCTCGAGGCGTGTCTAACCACCACGCTACGCCTTGGCCTATTATTGCATTTCCTCATCAAATACACGTGCTTTTGTCCAAAAAGGCACTTATCCATTCGTTGCTTTGGTGTTACGGAGGACATCAGCATGAAGCATCGCGTCTGCAGCTAGTTCTTGGCATACAATAAACTGCACTGTCCATATTCCTTTCCCTGTGGCGACTCTAACGATAGCTCTTCTGTAATGCCATCCTCTTTTCTTCTGCTAGAAGCGGTGTTGTGGAGAAAGAACAGATGTAATTCATGCTGCGAAGGTTTGGAAAAGCTTGTGGGCTAACGACTGATTTAGCTACACCCAAATCGAGGACTAAGCTGCATAAGAAGCCCTCAACTTTGCCTGGAACTTGCATAAACGAATGAGAGTTATGTGGGAGTAGACAGGGCAGGGTGTAGTGCGGCTCACTTGATCTTGAAACGCAGCGTGGGGTGTACTACGTGGATTCATGGGATTCAACCATCAGTTTGACGTCTAAGGTAGCGATGTCAGACGGATTTTCTGACGCCTCTCAATTGCAAGCTCACCCAACTGACTGAGGTTGTTTGTCTGGAAGGCGTGAAGTCTGTCCACAATAAGGAGTGAATTGAACTACCACACAGTTAGTAATCCTGATTGGCGGTATGCATCAGAATACCTGTCCTGCGGGGTGTTGCACATTCCTGGCGTACTCTCTGTCATCCTTGCAAGTTGCTTAGTCGTGGCAAAAAAGTCTTTAAACAGGTACTGCTTTTGCTGTTCGAGGACAAGCTAAACTAACATCTCACAGCAGTGGTCAATACGGAAGAATTCGCTGCTGAATCATGGACAGAATGCGTGGTGGAGGTTGCCAACAGCGTCCACTTCATCATCATTTGCGTATCATTGTTTCGAAGTTGCCTGAAGGCCACACCCATGAAGATCCGCTTTGCACTTCTGTGACGGCCTGTATAAGGCCATCGCTTTTATCTTCAACACCATTTGTACGTTGCGCAAGTTTCCGTGCCTCTCTGTAACGCCTTCCACTCTGATGCTAGAATAACAACCAAGCGAACGAGACGAAAGGACACGAAGAGACTGTGTACGTCGGTTCCGTATGCACTGCAATCGCAGAGACCAGCATGCCATCTGCCTTCACTACTTCATCCTCCTTCTCAGTGTTTGTGTGCGTGTATGTGTTGTGCTTGGACATGCTGATTCCATTGTCAAGCTGCGCATTCCACCACCCCTTGCACACTTTGCATGCTTTGCACTTACTAACCCGATCTGTTCCCTTCCACAGACTGCTCTTTATCATCTAGTCGGTCAGTGGAGTGTAGGCTGGCTCGACAATTCTCGATTCTCGATTAGAGCGTCTACACACTTCAGTGAGCGTAGACGAGGTGGCACAGTCGCTAGCGCAGTAAACGTTTTTAGATTTGGGCAGTAATCACATCATTGGAGTGTCACTTGGTCTGCTAATTCCCTCTAGTAGCTAGCATATTTGCTGCAGCCGTCTGGACCTAAAGTCGTGCCTTGCCAATGCTGACTGCAAAGTCTCACATCTTCCCACCAACCGCGCTCTGCGTGCTCCAGTGACCAGGAGCTGTCACGCAAGTAAATTGCTGTTGAATGACTGACCACCCACCCACTTACCCACCCACCTGACCAGGCAACCATCCAACCACACGAGAGTCCTAATGCGGCTAATTCCTTGCCACTATAAAGCGTCAGCAACTATGCTATTGTGTCCAAAACCCTTCACAACGAGTAAAATGAGGAATTGGAGGCCAAGGAAGAAAAGATAGACACCAAACTAGGCGCACACACTTTTGAGGATGCAGTGGTAAACTTCTGGCATTGTAGACAGAACTGGTGCATGAAAAGCAGCTTCACCATGCATGGAGGCTGAATCTCCACCAATGTTGTTGGATACCTCTTAAAGTGGCTCTATCAGTGTGCATTATCATGACATCTCACTTCACTTGTACTGGATGATAATCCGGCCACAAAACAAGAGCTGTCCGCCCATCCGCACTTCCTTATGTATTTACTCATTGTGACTGCAATGTCTCGGACAGGTGCAATGCGTAGCCCACTCATGTGTTTGTAATGCTTTAAGTTAAAGAAACCGAATTCCGAAGCCAGACGGAAACGGGTCCGCCAATCTACGACCAGTACTCACGAAAGATAGCCGGTTGTAGTAGCTGTCAGCAGAGATTTCCAAGCGATGAGGAAGCAATGCGTCTACAACTACGCATTGCTTCTCCCAAGTTGACAGCTTTGAGCTGCCTCGAGAGGGCGGGTGAATGCATTTAAGTCCTCCAAGGCGACATGGTATAAACACATGTCTTAAGAGCATGAGATTTCTTTCTGACCATAGGTCAAATTGTGACACCAATTGACCGAGGCACAGGGTTCTGGTCTCGCGTTCGACTGTAGGGCGAGCATTTCATTGGCGTGTAAAGCACGAGTTAAGGAAAAGCAGACTTGATGTTGTGCATTGATGCGTTTACGAGCAAAGAGTTAAATGGAGACAAACGTAGGTAACGATTGAGTGGCAGTTGATATTGCAGTCGAGGGGGAGGAGCACTATGTGAACAAACGTAAATATTTCAACGCTTTTCCCCTGCTTCCCTTCCCCTCTTATTTCCTTGATAAGAAAGGACAGCAAATTGCCGTGGTGATCGCGTGAAGACCTTAAAGCACATGCTAAGCTCCTCCATTTGTGAATTTGCGTTTCTAGGCTGTACAGCTCGAGATACATGTTTCTTACTCTACTAATGACATTTCTTTCATTGTGTACAAATGCATTTCTGTGTTGTCGTGCTATTTTCCGTATTACCTATGCATGATGCATGAAACCCATCTATTTGTAGCCGAGCGCACGCTTATTTGAATCTCAAGCCGCATGTGTGTGTATCAGGGTGCACTAACATTAGGTTTCCATGTAAATGAGATTGACCAGGTTAGACTATACAAATCCTCGTTGTCAAAGAACAGCACATTTTCTTACATGCTAGCCATGCTGAACTATTGCAAAAAGGACAGAGATTACTTATCCTGAAATCTTATTAGCTGGTGACTAATTTCAGTAAATAGGGACTAAGGCAAATGAGGCTTAACTTGTTTAAATGGATGGAAACATCTTCCGGACACTGTGCTTTACTTGGTGCTGTGGATGCTGCGGTCAAAAGTGAGGCTAGACTGAGCTTTACTTGTGGAACACTATGCGATAAGCATGGAGGCGTTAGTGCGAAGCACAATCTCTCTTCGTTGAAGTAGTCCAGTCCCACATCATGCATTCCATTTTTACAAACTCATCCACCAGCTTTTTTCTCAGCTCTTATCTGATTTTATTTTACCTGCTTCTTTAGTTCGCATCGTCCGAAACAATCTTCTCGCACCATCATTTATGACGAAGTCGTCTACGTTGATTTTGGCGCGAGACCGGCTCGTATGTAAAGTTGCAAAATGAAGAGTGTGCACCACACCTCTGCTCAGCTATCACTGGACCCGCTAGACACTGTGAAGAGGCAAATGATTCTCCACATATCGTTGGCACGGTTGACTTTGTCATGGGACGTGATGCGGATAGCCCTAAGATTTCTGTCGGTTCTGCACGAACGTCACACGCAGGATCACGCAAAGATTTCAAATCGAGAGAGACAAAACTGTTGGTGTGTTCGAATGCCTGTGTGTGTTCAATCAGACTGATTGGAGATTGACCAAAAGGGAGATCTGACTGCAGGCTTGCCAGCAAACACATTTTGGTGCTTAATTATGGCCTTCCAATTATTGCTGGGTTAGAGTGTTGAATTGGTGGTGTAGTTGAGGGATTTGTCCGCGTGTTGGTAAGGGCCTGCGTGGGTGCTCAGTTGGGCAACCCTGCCCCAGAGCCATGCCGCAATACCTCAAGCCCTTCCATAAGCCGACAGTGCTACTCCTCCTCCTCCTCATCCTTCTCCTTCTCTAATATTCTCCATTCCTCGGTCGTCAGGAAGGTCTTAAAGCACTGCATTAGTGGTTAACGATAATATTCTCACGGAATACATAGGAAAGGACTTAAAGCACCCGTGTCGATTGTGGCGGCAGCATTTGCTTCGCCTCGCACGTGCAACGCGGCGGTGATTGGACAGCTGACGTTTTAAATGGTGAGGCAATTGATGCAATCAATTGCTAAGGTCACTTTTCCAAGCTCAGTGTCATGAGCATGGCTGTTCGCTTGACGCCATTCACTGCTCCCTTCTTGCTGAACTACCTTCTGTTGGTCCTTTATGCACGCTTTTTCGGCTTTCGTTGGCATCCTTTCTTTGTCGCCTGGACAGTGGTCGACATTGTGGGTATAGTGTTGCGGGGAGGTGGGTGCTCGCCTCCACACACACCTCTACTAAAGCCGTTTACTTGCAGGTCGCCAAAGGAACAGAGCAGTCTGTCACAAGGCAGTGTAGCGGGGTGGTCATGTGGTAGAGGAAGAGGAAGAGGAGACGGAGGAAAAGGAGAAGGAGGATGAAGAGGAGGAGGAGGAAAAGAAGAAGTCGAAAGGGGCGTCTGATATGAAGTTCATGTGATTCCAACAGATGCTCAATTTCTTCGCATCGCCTAGAACTCGTCTATTGCGCCCGATGGAAACGGAAGAAGCCATTAGTGCAGGCACTAACTGTGCAACACTTATACTTCGGATGAGTGAGAATGAAGGGAAGGAGGAGGATGAAGCGTGAATGACGAGAGGAAAGTTAGCGTAGAGAAGAGGAGGCAGAGGGAGGCAAAGGGCCGTTCGAACAAAAGGGCACGGGAGGAGGAGTAGGAGCAGAAGCGGGGGAGGAAAGTAGCAGCTTTCACACGACCTCTGCTAACTTGTACCAACTCGTGTATGCTGACTGTAATTCCTATTTTACTTTTGTCAAGTTTCGTTAATTTCTTTTCCATTAGGTCGCCATTTATTTAGGTTTTCCAACTCTGAAGCAATCTAAGCAAATCGGTGTTATATCACTTAAAACTTTTAATTGCAGATTATTTAAGTTTAGCAACCACCCAAAGCGGTGTTGCTCTCTACACACCATTGGACCAGTTCAAATCTAGTCTTCCAGACAGCGCTTTTACAGAAAGAGCGAAGACATACAGTTAATGGTAAAGAGGAGAAACACCTCATGGAAAAACAGCAATTACAAGGCCATGGATCCAATGCAATGTTACAAATTCTTTTAGTTTACTTTAAACAAATTTATTTTCGCGTGAATTTTTGGGAACGTAATTGCAGAATACATTCACCTTATACAAGGATTTCTTGAGCTGATCGACGGTTCCAAAATCCAAACCACTCTCATTGAACATCGATTATCGGGCATTCAAATACTGAAGGAACACATTCGTGTGGCCACTACCATCGTGTAGCATTTTGCTGTTATGAATTATCCAATCCTATTGAAGGCAGGTAACTCTACGCAGACTACAGTTATGCTACTGACGCATTTAAGTAGGCCCAACACTCGCCCATTCGCTGAGGTCACGACGAATGCTCATCTCTACTAGGTCAACCTTCATTCAACCCGATATTTAACACGTGCGTCCTTACAAGAAAAAAGCGCATTAGTAGCCGATTTAAACACACTACCAAGCGTTAAAGTGTAGCCTATAAACCTCAAGGAATACCGAAAACGTCTTCCATATGCTTCATGTGTGGACATCAACTTGATTGTTTTACTCAATTAAGCACTGTGGAGGGTTGCCCTGGTAACCGACCAACCAACCAACCAATTAACCAATCATTAATTGAGTAGGTGGATAGACATTAAGAATCACCAGGCCATTTATTTAATTAATCCCATTCGACAAAGAGGGTAGTGCTGTGCACTCATTTCTCTTTCTCCAACTGCTTCACATATTTTGCAATGGCTTTCCGAATACGTAGCCTGACTAAAGTGGGAGGAAAGGGGCAAGTTACAGAGGGATGTAGCCAAATGCAAACCCACCTTCTTTGATAATCTCCTTCAAGTTCACATAGTGGTCAGCGATTTTTTGGCCCAGTGGATCCTTATCATAGAAATACTTCCATTCCTCTAGCCCATCCTTCTGCATGGCTTTGATA
>LWMJ02000676.1:6134-35683 GCA_001693035.2 Taenia asiatica
CAAATGAATGAAAGCCAAACAACGAAAGCAAATGGGCATAAACTGCCAAAGATTATTCTACCATCACCGTTATACACTCAAGCAGTGACAAGCGGGCTCTCCAGCTAACAGAGTGCACCACCCTCCTCGCACCAGTAACGAGGGACAGGTCATTAGACTTAACTTCCCCATCATGGATGCATGGATGACTGACAATTTGGAGAACATCGACGGGGTACACAGCCTTCTTTCCGCTGATCGAAATTGATGAATTATGGGTGCATGCGCACTAATACTACTGGTGCCATCAAAATCGCATTTTCCGGTGCTACACCAAACAGAATTAGCGTGCCAGTGAACACATGCGTCTGTTTGCAGCACCGTAGATTGTGTCAATTCTACTGTTGCTTCACTCCCGTACCGAAATAAGTAATCCATCACCATTCGCTAACACTAATGCACGCTTGTAATTACATGAGATTATTTGATGCTCTACCTCGTGCTATCACTCCCAAGTGGGTAAGTGCGTGGGTGAGTGTGGAGGGCAAGGGCTTGGAGCAGCACGTGGGAACGGCTTCGAGGAGAACAGACGACTTAACCTTAGGAGGAAGTAAACTGGATTTCAAAGACACCGTTGACACTTGCACTACCAATTGCACCCTGACTGTGGTCATCGAGGGCGTGAGATAACCCGTCATAAATAACAGACGAGACACAGACACCTGTGAGAGCATGTCGCCACGTAATGAGCTCTTCTCCTGGGCTGCAGTGCACACCTGATAGGCTGAAGGCGCAGCATGATTGGTTGCTTCAGCCTGGTCGGATAGCTACTTTCATTACTCCTAATAGTGGCGGTTAAGTATGTGACTCAAACTGGATTTCAATCCTTGTCATATTGCCTGTAGCAATACTACTGAAATCCGGACAAGTATGTGGCAGGTCTCAATGCGCAAGATGGGCAAATAGCCTGCAATTTACTTATTGGTGGGCCGTGAGAGGACTCGGATTTAGATTCCCCTAGGAGTGAGAGCACCTCCAAGCACGTAGTAACTCGATGCTATTGTTCATCTTCTCTACCATGGAATGCACTGTGCATGAGTTGATCAAGCAAATAGCCTGCAATTTACTTATTGGTGGGCCGTGAGAGGACTCGGATTTAGATTCCCCTAGGAGTGAGAGCACCTCCAAGCACGTAGTAACTCGATGCTATTGTTCATCTTCTCTACCATGGAATGCACTGTGCATGAGTTGATCAAGCAAGTTCTCGACTGGTTACATGTCAAGAAAAGACATTTCAGGCTGCGGAATCAAGTGCAAAAATTGATTTATTTGATACGGTTGCATCATTCGGTGCTTTAGCGCACATTTCTCATGCAGTTTCCCGTTCGATAGATGGCGTACGGTTTATGCATCACGGTTAAGGCTACCAATCTGTTGTTTTGCACTGCCATTTTGGGACTCACTAAATGCTATAATGGTGTACCACCACCCACATTCTCATTCATCTACTTGACCGCCTGTCTTTGAGTATGTCTACCGATCTCTCCGATGGCTTGGTTGTTACACACGCCTCTCCCCCCAGTCGCCTAAATGCTGTCCCACACCTCCAATCCATTGCACCATCACCCAAGTCACACCCAGAAGTGACAAGACGCCGTCGAGCAACATACAATGGACTATAAATGCAGAAACAAGCATTCAAATCATAACTTATATTAACGTGACAGCAAACCATCCTCTTTAGTCGTATGCGCAGACGCTTTCGCCACTAGAATGAAAGCAGACGGTCATTAGCTAGGTGCTCCTGTCTGGCTTTGCGCTGCTCATTTGAATACATGCATGCAATTCACCGAAGACCGCGATTTTGACGGTGCTGGTTGCTCCGTCAACGTCGAGCTCTCTCTATTACTGCGTTGCTCCTCCGTGCCGATGGAGGATAAAGTTGTACTGCTCTCTGCGCTTTTTCAAACGTCAGTAACGGGGAAAACGTAAAGCCCAACTAGAACCTCCTCGTTTCCTCAATGGCGTGGCGACGCCCCCACCGTAAAACTTCTCTACATCCTCTTCACCCTCACTGCCTCCCTCTTTTGATCCCATTCTTCCGCTCTCTTCACCAGCTTTGTGTTTCAAAACTTACAATTCCGCGTCCACTGTTGATGTTCAAGCAAAAATGGAAGAACAGATGGTTGTAGGACTTAGCAAAAATAAAGCAGAAGTAGAGGTCCATCATTCACTTTGGCATGGGGACTTACATTGAGTGAGTGATGCTGCAGTTGATGGTATTGACAGAGCATTCAAGATCGGCGTTCTTGGCGAGAGCATCAACAGTGGCCACAAGTCCATGTCAATGGTGACAGCAAGGGCAAAAGTGAATAACTTGAGGGTGGTGAGCAACCTCTTGCAAGATGAGTAGATTGGAGGCACCGATGAGTCGGGAAACGCATCTTCCCTGTGTAAGTACCTAAGGAGTCACAAAGTGATACTTACCAAACCCAATTATCCACTGAGGCCAGGTTATACGCCTAACCCACTGGCCTCGGCGGTGAGTGCAAATCCACTGTTGATAAGCGGAGAGGAAGTAGATGAACGCAAATATCCACCGCATCTCCAGTGCTGTCAAAGCTTTTACTATGCTGCTGATAGTCATGAGGCGTAGAACGTTCAGCAAGATGGTCACAGCTCATATGACAATTCGAGCTTAGTGTGTCGATCGACTACCAAATTGGTAACCTCCTTTCTTGCTCGCTTGTTTCAATGAATGACTTTGAGGAAATAGGCCTCGGCGGTGAGTGCAAATCCACTGTTGATAAGCGGAGAGGAAGTAGATGAACGCAAATATCCACCGCATCTCCAGTGCTGTCAAAGCTTTTACTATGCTGCTGATAGTCATGAGGCGTAGAACGTTCAGCAAGATGGTCACAGCTCATATGACAATTCGAGCTTAGTGTGTCGATCGACTACCAAATTGGTAACCTCCTTTCTTGCTCGCTTGTTTCAATGAATGACTTTGAGGAAATCAATAGGACTGGATTTGAAAGCCACATGCTCTTGCACACGGGAGCGTACAAGGAGGTGTCGAGTCAGAGTGGACACTTACCATTAAAGCCAGTCTGGCGGCTGAATAGCCTTCATCATGATTGTAGGATGTAACAGCAGTGTTTCACTACTCTCTCAACCCCATTCTACTCGAAGGTGTTAGAGAGTAGCCCTCATGTCAACAGTAAAATGCACTTTCGCAATCTAGGTGGTCCTCTTGGATAAGGTAGAGCAGCAGTTTGTTGCTACACATTTGCCGCAGTTCCCAGCTATTAATGCATTTCGTGATCCAAATTACCTCTCGACGGTATGCAATCACTCCACTGCATACCATTTTAGCCTCAACACATTGCGGTGAGTACAAACTCACGGCTATTTACTCCTCTCATTTACCGTTGAGTACTAGTTCTACGGTGAAGGACTCATCACCCCTTCCTAATGCTGCGTCTGTGCCACCATCTATTCTCTCACATTTTTTCCTAATTCACCAATTACTTCGCAATTGGACAAGGAGGGGTAGCTGGTTGTTGATTGTCAGAAGAGGCAGGTGGAGAGGGAGGGTGCGATGCCATTGGTGGCAACGTCAACATGGCTGCACCCATACACCGACACCTCCTAACTACACCACAAACGAAGTACTTGGCTGCAAAATGGTAAAACGGGTGCAGACCCCACATACAAGACCTAGGATAGTAGCTACAAAAGCACTGTTCCTCAAATTTGCAGCTGCTGGAGCACGCCTGCATGACAGAAAAAGTAATCACGATGATCGAATTATGGCATATAAATCAAATGCTTTTGTGTCTTAGCTTCTTCGTAATGAGGAGATCAAATCAATCTTAAAGCAAAGAAGCGCACATTTAGCCTACCCTAAGAACCTAGTCACAGGCAAGGACATGTTTAGTGCCTACGCCCACACATCGAGGTGGAGTTCAACCAATCAAATCAACCCAGTCGGAATGGCAAAACACTCCTCGTATTGAACGATGGGACAGCAACACAATATTTTGAAATCGTGGCCAATAAGGCTCACCATTTTTTGTGAAAGGGTAACCTAGGCGGGGGTACCTATCCCACGCAGAACAGATACTACTATACAGCGTCAGCAAAGAAAACCTGAGGTCAAATCGAGGCAATGGTCAGACGAAACAATCTTCTGCAACTACCGGTTAGTATGAAGGACGAGACAAATCAAACCTTTGGATTAAATTAAAAATTACTACTGATTAGGCAAATAGGTCAAATTTAATTCAAACAGCATTTGCAAAATAATAATAGAAGAATTGCGGTTAAAGCAAATCAATACCCTTCATTTCCCGTCCTAATCCTTTCTGTAAGGGATTATCGAGCAGCAAGAATCACATGTACGAGAGGTCCCGCCACCTTTAGACTGCGCGCAACCAAATCCATAACCCCATCGGTAGGCAACGAAGAAGCAGCGAGAGCAGCAGAACCATCATCAATTGCAGTGATTTCGTATTAGAGGACAACAATAGTCATCAACACTTCAGCAGTAGCCTTGACCAATACTCATCAGCAGGACCATAATCTGTACTATCCAAAACAGAAAGGGACAAAGAAATGGAGCTAGGGGATAGGGTATCACTAAAATAGAGCGTTCGGTAGAATGGAAACACAACGAAAGACACAAGGTCAAAGACACACTGACTACGCGCCCCCATAGAGGAGACGGTGCCTGTGTGAGCGCAGAGTGCGATACAGTGGCAAATGGAGGCAGGGAGGTCGAAGGAGCCATCGGCGACATCCACGTTGACGGCCGTGGCTGCGGTGCCATAGCGGAAGGCTAAAGGCAGTAGAGGAGTGTTGGTTCAGTAATGGGATGTCAGTCATTGCTTTTGCTGCATTGCATTCCTCGTTTGTAGGTAAAGCCAGGCTACAGTGAGGTGGAATTGAACAGTTGACAACGGTGCCTGTGTGAGCGCAGAGTGCGATACAGTGGCAAATGGAGGCAGGGAGGTCGAAGGAGCCATCGGCGACATCCACGTTGACGGCCGTGGCTGCGGTGCCATAGCGGAAGGCTAAAGGCAGTAGAGGAGTGTTGGTTCAGTAATGGGATGTCAGTCATTGCTTTTGCTGCATTGCATTCCTCGTTTGTAGGTAAAGCCAGGCTACAGTGAGGTGGAATTGAACAGTTGACACAATTTGGAGGCATCAAATGGAAGCAGCTTACCAGATGAGAACATCCACAATGAGGTTTGGACGAGTAGACTTCAACTCTATACCGAGGATAATAATCGAGCCCCAACCAAAATAACGCCTGCAAACCAAACGTTATGGAGGAATACACATCTGTTCGCAAATAACAATGCGCGGACACGTTGCTGAACTCATCACATAGGCTGGCTCACCGTCTGTAATTAAATTCCTCATTGAGCGCCAATCGGATATAGCGTTTAAATCATTCTTATTTACAGAGGGCGCAATCCAATGGACGTCAAGAGCATCTTAGATCGCCCACGCCAATTTATTCATCACCGACTAGTTTTCTGACAACTAACTAAGCCGAATTTCATCCCATACTAAGGACCTACAACGGCAAAGAGGATATTTACCTACAGCAAACAATCTTAAGGTTTTCCTGTTTGTCGTTGACTTCACATAGAAAAGAAAACCTAAACCGAAGCGCACGACTAACAGTTCTCAGGAAGAAGCATCAATTTAATGCTTAATGTTTATGGTAATTGCTGCCATTTTAAATTAATCGTCCTCCTGCCTTCAGTACCCCCAAAAGAACGAGATTTTGAAGCTTTAGGAAAAATCAAGTGCTAACGTCAATTTCACTAGAATCAAACGAAGAAATAAGGAAGGTGAAAAAAGATGTAACATGGGTGTATCAAGTTACCAAGGATTCACTTTAGGGAGAGTTAATAGCATTGTTCTAATGCATTGCATCAACCAGCTTTTGTTCGGCTCAAGCAACACCCACCATTTAAAATGTTCCTAAATAAACGGTTTACACACCACACTACAGAAAAGAGATTATTAGCCTACGTAACATGGCTTCACCCACTCCGCTTTCAACAAGTATAACAAAGCTCATAAAATCTATCGTTCTATTGCACCCGCCTTTACACAGGGATTCGTTTGCGTACTCAGAAGAACTCAACCTTTGTAGGCTGAGAATTTAACAATTCTGTTACAAATTACCCAATATGTGAGGTTGCTAGCTAATAGCTAAAGTGAAGCTAAGCTTTAAACATTTGCCCACAGACAGTCAGCACGGACCTCTTAGTTTAATCATCGGTATACGTTTGGCGCTGAAGCAGTACCTTTTATGCAGTGTCTCAACCATCTTTAGTGACTGCGCATAGGGAGTGAGCATGCAAATGAGTTCGTCAGACGGTCTAGAAGTCGTGGAGATGGTTTGCCACCCCGTATTCAGGAGCTGGCTTTGGTCGCACTTGCAATGTGTTCAATGTGAGGACTGCTAAGTGGGGACCTTGAAAGTTTCTCTTCCGTATGGACGAGAAATTGACAGCACTTGTCACCTTGATGAGGAGAAGGGAAGCCGATGACAGAGGCGACGCAGGTGTTTTCCATTGCGCTCAGGCCACTCCATAGAAATTAATACGTGTGTGAATCTCTACTTGCATTGCTGTGCTTTTGCAAATTAGACACGGTAAACGGTAAGGAATCATCCCATGATTGGATGATCACTTTACGAGAAGCAGCACACGAGCAGTGTGGATGTAGATGCATTTGGAGAAGATGTGTAAAAGTGAGGCCTGTTACGAATCTACGATATCTTGCCAGTTCTGTGGCAAGTAAATCTCACCTAATTAGCCAAGTTGAATCTGACATTGGCCAGGGAAACAGACTGATAAACGGGGTGATGTGGGACGAGGAATCCGCTTTTCATTGCAGCCATTAAGAATACGTGTTACACAGAGGAGGGAGAAGAGGAAGACGGAGAAGAAGAGAATGATGAACCCATTCAATTTACGGACCCTTTTTTTACACAGAAGGAGCTGAGCAGTTCCGTAAGTGTGGCCTTGCCTTCTTTATTCTCATTTTTATCTCTGCACTGCACACCATTTATGTAATGCTTGATGGCGCTTTTATTTAGTTACTGCATTTGCTAAAGCACTGAAATGAGAGCAAAAGTTTTTCATAAGCCGTAGAGTGCGTCGATCGAGGAGGGTGACAGAGGTGTGAGAACACGGACCACAAGACGAGCTTTTGCACATGTAGTGATACCCCAACCTGTTTGTCCCTTGGATACCCTCAAGTCGAATAATGACTATCACCAAGTCGTGAGCAGTTGCATCGTTGAAGGGGACACCAATCCCTCCCTTTTGGTTTGGCTACCTCTTTTTGGCAAGAACGAGTAACCCGTGAACGCACATCATTTCAGTATCGCATGCTGTCACCTTGTAATGTGTTTTTTTATTCATTAAGATGACAAGGCTGCGAATTTCCTGTGGTACTCTTGTTTGTTTTAGTTTTCCTACCTCATGGAACATACCCTGTTCAGATAGCAGAGCATTTTGAGGATGTTGATGTTTATTTGTCCGAGTGGCATCCAAACTTAAGGGAAGAGACGCAATTAGGTGAGAGCAGAGCTGATACAACCTCTGACTCTTTCTGGCATGCGGACATTATGTCTTGTGTAGAAGGAGACCACTTGTGCCGATGCACACCTGAAACACCCAAATGTATGCACTTTCCTCGCGTGTGTGTGTTTGAGGTTGAAAGCAGACTTGGTAAGTGGAAACCAAGGAAGGTAATCAGCGGAGAGGAGGTAGAACTCAGCATTACTGAGAGTGATGGCATACCATGGAACAAAATTAGATCAAAAATGTGCAGAAGGAGGAAGGGCAGGAGGGAGGGAGAAAGTGGGAACGAGGAGAAAAATGAATGGAGATTATTACCAATAAAGGATAAGGTAAAGGAACAAATGAGAGTGGAGGTAGAGGCATTGGTGAAAGAGGAGAAGATGGAGAAAAAATAAGGCAGAAAGAATGGAAAAGAAGGTGAAGAAGGGTTGGTGAATGTGAAGAATAGTATGGAGGTGGGGGTGGAGGCGGAGGCGGAGGCGAAGGTGAGGTCGGCGGAGATGGCAAGTACGGAAGAAAAGTTGGAGGCAGAGGAAACAAAGATAAAAGCAGAAGGCAATTGGAGTCTAAGATGGCTAATGCACTTTAAAGCGCTCGCAAAGAACCGCGCTAGACTTACCCGACTCCATGCATGTGGTTGGAAGAAAAGCTAGATATTACAGCGAGAAAATCGAGGTACTCAAAGACACTAGTTGAATGACACCATTATTTGCTTTCAAGAGGCTCATGTGATTTGTTTCATTGGCTTCAGCTAGGTTTACTTTTAATCTTTCATTTTGAGAGCGATAAACACCCGATATTTTGCGAGTTATTGGTGGCTTTGAATGCAGATTACACCACTACTTGGACGAACGATAGGCAGCAGTTTGTGTAAGAACACCACCAATGCCTCTCAAATCATTCGCCCTGTAGAGGAACCTATCTGCTGATTATGAAGCTAAAGCGTTCTCTGTAGCAAGACATAAATGCATCTGCAACTGACATCACGCCTCATCGCGGCTGTCAAAATGAAGGATAGGAAGGTATTATAGCGATCATTCACCTCTATTTAGCCTAAGCTTTGCAATAGGCGCCAGCTTTCATTCATCACCTACGCCGCCGATTCAAAATGGACGCAGAGTGGTGAATGAAGAGGCAATTTTTTATGAATTCTGCTGCCAACTCAGTCCTTTGGAGTGACACAGAAGAAACATCAAAATTTACTTTCACACCATTGCTTGTTGTCGACTCGACGTTTTATGCGTGCTGCTGTAGAGGCTGCTGCATGGCCAGCACTGAGAGCAGTGCGGTGATGCTACGAATTCCGCTGGAACTAAAATGAAAGGTGCACATAAATAGGCCAAAAGTTAGGCGCCACCAAATTATGCAGCAGAACTGACCATCGTTAAAAGGAGCAGATAAAATGAGGACTGTCAATTGAATGCGCATCATGATTCTGCCGACAACTGCAATGGGGCGTATGCCGCCTGTGAAGCAATATGGAGACACTTGCTTAAATGAAGGTCTTAAATTGAGTCCTCTCTGTTGCATCTTTAAAGCCACGCACCATGATGTGGGAAAGATCGGATTAACTGCATAAAACCCTCCGTCAACTATGAACTAAGTGGCATCCTCCTCACAGTGTGCCTTCATCAATTCCATTAATTGCAGCCCATACAATCACTAATTCATTCACTCATTCATTCATTCATTCACTCTTGAAGTGCCAAATTGAAAACCTTGTTAGTAATGGCAACAATTGCTAAATTGCGTGCCTGTGGGCATACAGTCGCATCAAAACACCTATTTCTTTAAAAGGAAGAATAAACCACGGATGCAGTGATAGATAACGCGTCTGATCAGTGCAAGTCTGTCTACGCTGTTGATGATGCGCATTGCACCATGGATCACGTCACTAGGTCCAGCATCATACCTACTGCATTGAGCTGTGCATGTCGCCTAAGGAGCCCCTAGTGCTTATTAATAAGGCTCCGCTCAATCCCAGAACCAATCATGGAAAGATGAGCCAGGTCATGCTTGAGATTTTTGCACTCTAGCGGTGCACGCAGCCATCCGGGCAGCGCTCCTGTTGAATGCCTTTAGTCGTAGTACTAAAGTCGTATTATACTCTACTGACGGTGCGACATACCGACCCCAGCTACGAAGGCTATGCACTTCCTCACGCTACTCTACGTTTCGATCAGTTGGGCCGAGGTTTGATGCACCACCGTGTCGGGATTATGACTGAGTGTGAGTGCAAATTCATCGCTACCGCAAAATGCGATTCAACTCGTAGAGGAGAATCATCGCTATGCAGCATTTGATGTTGGACAGAAAATGACTGCGTGAAGGTGACCTCTTACTTGAAGCTCTATGCGAAGTGCCTGACGGTCAGACGATCACTATTAGTGACGCGAAAACATGGTGACGAAGATGCGGTAGAGGTGGTACCGTCTCCACCTCATCCGCTTTTAGCTCTTTATTCAACTCACAAATGAGCCTCACCACTGAAGACAATCTAGTCACTGTACTGATTTTGAATCGAGTGCGTGGGCAGCCTCTGGACAGTACTTTATGGCATAGAAATTTATTCTGTGAGGTAAAACACAATTAATGTGTCAAAATGGTCGTTTTATAAAAGTGCTGCTTAACATGTTTACCAAAGAATCCCACCAACATGCGAAACGTCAAGTATGTGCGACGCAGTGGCCTTTTTGTTCTACTTCATACTTTTTGTCAAAGCAGTGCTCATTGCAAAGACGTTGTGCTCGATTAATCATTGCTGCTTAAGAGAATTGCCTTGAAAATGAACCGAGAAGAGCCAACAGTCAAGGTTTGTTGCTGATGAATTCCATGTTAATATGCCGAGGAAATGGTAATCAATGCCAACGTGATCCTAGCTCAGCTTTTTAACTAAAGTATTATTCCAATCACAGCTTGAAGACCATAATTATTATTTTGCGAGGTGCTGCTTTGAACGTACGTCGAAGTAAACCGGCGCCCGTGGCCTAATGCCGGTCAAACTTACATCGCGGTGGCAGGTAAATGAAGTGCAGAGTCTCGCTTATCCTAACTTATTCTTTGGTCCTTACACCTATTGATCTCTGAACTCATACGTGTGGAATTGTTAAAGTCTATTCTGCCCATTAAGTGAATAGCGATCGTCAACTGATGACTGTAAACTTAAATAAGCTCAAGTTTTTCATTACACTGTAGTGGAACCCTTTGATTTATGCCATTGTAATTTACAGAGATTTCTTGCAGTCGCGGAGCGAATGCACTTTAAGCCATTAATAACCTCCTAAAGCTAAAGACAGGTAGCTAATCTAACAGCCCATGCATTTAGATGCCCTAGTGGACTCGACGTGTCTTCTTTCTTTAAAACCCATGTAAACTTGCTGATTATGATAAAGCACCAATTCCGTCTATAACGCACAAAAACCTTGTCAATCATTGCAGAATAAGCAGAGCTGCAGACAGAAGGGCCAAATTAATGACTCCGTTGAATTGCACTAACGTGAAGGTTTGTGTGACTGGCTGCAAAACGAAGTGCATCGCATTAGTTGTGTTCGAGGTGGTTATGTAATAAGATAGTTTCTTCTACAAAATTTTGGCTAAACTGAAATAAAAAGGTCGTGTCATCTGAACCGTGGCGATGGAATGTACGCTTGGATTAGGACATTTTATTTGCCAATATGAAGTTGATTCAAAATTGTAACCTTAAGAGAGGGGCAGATTTGCTTCTTAGGCTTGAAGTATTTTGCGATACACTACAAGGAGAACATAGATGGGATTGTTCAAATTGCATGAATACAATACGGCCGCAAACACTCCTCATGGGGAGGCAACTATTGTCCCGCGTAAACTAGACAATGTGTAACGACAAGTATTGCATATGAATTTGGTAGGGGAGTCTGTAGATTCGCATTTACTCCTTTTCCTAAAGATTCCGTCCTACTCCCAAACGTCATCAAGTAAAGCTACGCGATGCAGGCAACCTTTGGTTTGAAAACTGCTGCGACAGAACAGAGCTGTTTTTATTCTATGTCCAAATATACGTTGAAGGAAGGCATAGGTAATGGTCGAACTTTGCGTTGACAAATTGATTTTCTCTTCTTCATAACGCTTTAAATGCGCAGTTAGCACCAATTAAGCCGGTCGTTTGAAGAGGCAGTGAGTGCGATAACAAATCTGTTTTACAAGTCTCCTTACTAGTGTGCATGTGTACGTCACTACGTGCCGATCAAAACAAAGAGGTCATCTCTGGTGCCATTCGCCCAAGGATTTGATTGGCTGAGTAAGCTGGTGTCAATGCTGGTCGTGTGATTCGAGAGCGAGCCTTCAGTCGCATTTACCCATGCTTGCGAATGCAGTCTAAGGTGAATTAGAGATAGAGTGATGTGAATCGTGTATTATTTTGGTATAAAAGCAGATTTAAAATAGACAGTATGTCTTTGTTCATATTTCCTCAAACATGGTCAATCATACGTATCAATTTTTCCTAAATTAGATTATTCTAAAATATTTCAAGATATCGTCCTCCTTCGGGTCAATTGAAGGCTCCTGTCCACATCTTAATTTTGAATGTATTAATACCTTCGGTAAGCATTTGTTCGACATTTATCATGGAGGTGGACGTCTCTGTCTCCATGCTCTTACAATGCATTCTGCATTCCCTGTAACCTGCCATACTGATAGACATTTCACTGCCCTATTCTCTTTCACCGTTCCCCTTTACGTCACGCATTACCATCTAGACCATTTCTCTCCACGACTTCTGAGCTTGCCCCGTTCGCACAGATTTTTCGCCCTTTAATCCGATGGATTGCAGCGCCATTACCTTAACCTCACACTTGATACGACCCATCCATCTACTGAGATGAAACGTAGTGGGTCAAAAACTAATTACTCATTTTGTCGTTCGCACTCGGTGTTACTTTGTTTTCACACATCATGTCGGTGCCATGAAAAAGGCACTCTTTACTCAAGTAACTTGCAAATTCATGCATGCTTGACAAATGAGGCCCACAACGGATCAACTCAATGGCTTGTCCAACCCTACTCTCACCGAGTGGCACAGTGCGTGTCAACTTTGGTAGCAGCCACATTGGCTACTCAAATTTGTCTATTATTATGACAGATTGACTAAGCGTTGTGGTGTGTCTTGCAGGCTAGCCAGTGGTTAAGTTCGCAGCCTTACCTCCACTCTGACTAGTCCAAACAGTCCTGTCTATTTGGCAGAGATTTCTGGACCTTTATTTAACACACATTAGCACCAATACTGTTCCTCCCTCATGTGAAGGCACATTCGATGTCGCTAATTTACAGCTTTAGTATATCAATGCGTAAACGAATGAATCTCGCTTCTCACCCTGCTAACAAACTCCGTCTACGCCGCATTGTTGTGTGGCGTGTGAGGAATACAGACTGCACCCTTCAGCTAAAAAACCTCATAAAACTTTTCGTCCCTCTCCGTTCCTTTCCGTATAGAATGTGCTTGTGCAAGATCTAAAACCCATCTGGCCCCATCAGAACATTCTTCTGCTAAGCCAAATACTCGGAGATGATATTTAAGTGGCGGTAACTCTGACCGATGATTGTATCAGTGGTAACGATTGTGTAGTCCGTTTGGTGAGGGTTTGAATGATAACCAGGTGATCTGCATATAGATTTCAACGTAGACACCCACCGCGACCCAGCCATTTAGACTGATCATGGTAGAGATTAAGTTGTGTAAGGGCTATGGCAGGTCGTCTCAAAGCAAACTGAACTGGCTTATTTGTTACGAGGTGCGATGGCTAATTTTGAATGGTGGGGTTTAGCACCGGGAGGGAGAAGCTTCTTTTTTCGTAACTTCGTACATTCCTAATTGTTGATAATAGCCGACAGATGGTGGAAAGCATTCAGACCTCATCATACATAGGTGGTTGAGCTTCCAGAGATTTAAAGATATGCTGGTTGTCTGTCAGGCATTTGCTTTTCAACGATCTAGTAGATAAAGTAAATCATGCATGGATCCGGACTTTCGTTGACCTTCAAAGCATAAGCAAGGAATTTCAAGGACGAATAAAGGAATAGAACAGCTAAACATTCGAAAACTAGCAAATAACTTGCATGCCATCCCAAAGACCAGCAAGTCAGTCCAGTTTACGCCGCACCTTCCCATAATGCACTAGTGATTTTGAAAAGTCAAACAGGTACCACTTTTACATGCCTGCGTTGCAAACTGAAGAAATGCAAGAGTCGGTCTGTCTGCTTAGTACCCTCTGTCTGTTGCTATTTTGAACCACTGCCTAAGTCACAAATGTCATCCAGAGTCACCTTACAAGAATGAAATGAAATGGTAAAATAAAGAGTCATTAATTTTTCTTCGGAAGAAGTCACTCATGATAGGATAGAACAAAATAACACGTAAAAACTGCTCAGCACCACCATGTTCAAGACACGACTCTTTCAAAGATCAACCGGTCCAAAAAACCCGAAAAGATTCAGAAATCCATTTTCGGATGATGGATAGACTGCTTGTAAAATAAACCAATAAATTTTAACTTTTAGTAAAGGTGAAGATCGGCCATGAAGACGCACCCATCATGATAAGAAATGAACTACCATTAACCTTGAATTGGGCAGTGAGGTGGCGCTGTCACACCCGCGTCTTCTTCGACTACTTAGTAAACAAAAGTAGCCACAGATCGCACGAGCACCCTCGGCTAGAAGGAAGAACGTCACAATGCATGTTCCACTTCCTTCTTCATCGGTCTCAGGGAAAAGGACCACCACGAGGCAGACATTCAGACTTCCCAAAGAGAGCGGCACCAGCACAGCAGAACTTAAAAACTCAATTGCAGATCAAAAGCTGACAGGGACAATCGCACACAGATTACAAACATCTTCCAACAAATTCCAAATTTGCCAACTTATTCCTGTCTAAGGCAAGGTAAGGGACAACGCAAAACTTACTAGTAAGCTTCCGATTGCTGATTAAGATACGGAAAGGTATTTGAAACATCAGGACGAGGATACAAGAGTACGCATTGAAAACGCATTGCTAGTGACGTCACCTAATCACGGATAGATGCAACGGGCTGACTGGTATCCTCCCATTCATCTGAATATTCCACGCGCCTACTGGCTAGGTGAGCCGTAAATCTCAACATGATGCTATCACTCGTCGCAAGTAGTATAGTGCTTCACACTTTAAATTGCAGTAAGGGCACCCCAAACATGCGGCAGCTAGGGTGCGCACCAAGTTACGAGTCTTCATTTGTAAGTTCTAAAAGTCCAAGTTTCCACCGAACTTGAAGAGACGCTGCAATCATGGCTGATGCTGCTTTCTGGTTGGTGCAAAAATCTCTGTTCCTTTCGTTGGATGATTTTACGTCTGCGACCGCCTACTTCCAGAGACAAATTGTAGAGTGATCAGCTCCTTTTGACCAAGGTCTTCCCTTTCTGTCTATCTTATATTGCTTTCGTTAACCACCAGTTACATGCATGCGTAGATCCCTCCGAATATGACCGAATGTGACAACTGCATTGTCAGTTATCCATAACTGCAGTTTTACCAAACCCTACAATCAAGCAGAGCAGTAAAGGCTGAAATGACTTGTCTAAGTATGCCTACACGTTCAGCACCGGCCGCCATGGAGTGGAAACGAACTTCCCCTTCCACAATTACAGCAACAATGCGGATAATGCATTGGATTTCTTGAAACGCCATCAACTGTGGATACAAATGTTTTTGGGTGCAGACTGGCACATGATTGCTGCTAGACGAACCTCCTTCCTCTTCCGACTGTGTTTCAATCTGTCGGATCTGGTGATGAGGGTGGTAGAGTGGATGAGTCAGGTGAAACAGAGCGAAAATGCAAAGCTAAGCTCCTAGATTACCAACGTTCACGTTAGACCGCAAGGTCCTGATATTGTCTCCTGCCAGTCTGTCTCTTTAAATTTTTTGACTTCAGGACTGTGGGCATTAGCCCGAACGCATCGCAGACACAGAGAGAAGCCTCAGCACAGAGGCGTCCCAAATCTACTTTGTTTTGCGTAAAATGCAGCTTGCCGAGCACCGCAGATGGGAAGACGATTACAAACTTATGTTGCCACTCCAACAATGACATCTGAAACAGCTATACCACACCGACTGGCTCAAAATCAACAACCCTGCCATTGATCAATGGCACAGGCTGCTAAAAAATGTTCACCTCCCCTCCCTCCCCACAACTTCAACACCCAATTGTTAATAAAGGATAATGCCTCATAGTGAGCAACAAACACGGCGATGATAGTGACGGCATCAGGACTTAACCACCAGTTGGCGTTCAAAAGTACGGAAGGGTGTGTGTAGGGATATTACTAATGGAAGGTCAAGCGGTAGATTTGTTGGCATCATGATTTTCAGACGGAGGCTCTGCAACTTGCTTTTTGGCATCAGAGGTGCGATGTGGCTTCTCGGTTTCCGACTTCTTCGATTTCTCTTTTGCAAACCTGTCACGAGCCGCTGAGACCTGAAACGTCGATGCACCCAGTAACATCGTAGAAGACACCATCCACAGCTTTAAGCCAACAGGATGACAGCATTTTGGAGCTGAATGCATTTTGCGCTAAAAAAGTAGCAAACAGAAACTGCCATCTTATCCGAGGTCTCCTCCCCTTCTTTCATCCACTCTTCACCCTCTCTTTCCAGGCCACTCTCATCAATGTTGATCGAAGCATTGAATGGTTCAGCAAAATCCGGTGAGATCTCACCAATCGGTAGGCCAACGCACCCTCAACAACGGCAGGTAGCGACTTTTTGTCAAGATCGGCAAAGTAGGGATACAGAAGCGCCTGTTGCGCATTTATACGAGATGGTGGGTCGTAGCGAAGAAGTGCCTGAGTTTAAATGTGATGGCGGTGGCTACATGTCAACAAACATTCATCCTTCTTGGAAACAATAATGCAGTGCTAACGAAGCACCAAAAATCGATTTGTCAATGAGTTGCATCGATTCTTAAACACAGCAATGGACTTGAAGTGACGGTGGCAACAAAAAGAAATAAAGAGGGGAGGGTGGAACGCAATGGTCACTCACAGTTAACAGGTCGGGACCTCTTGCATCAAGTGCATGCACGATCTTTTCTTGAGAGCAAAGCTCATGGGAGTGCCAAGACGGAAACGATGTAGGGCTATAATTAGGCAATTTGGCAAAACCCGGCCAAGTCTCCTCTGTCGGTGTCCCCTTCATCCGGAATATTTGGTAGAGTTAGTCGATCTCAGAGTCACCGCAAAACAGCGGATCCCCTGTGGCCATTTGCGCGAACATGCAGCCCATTGACAACACATCGACGCTACACCAATAGACAGCTTCGCCTAGCAGAATCTCCGGGGCGCGATACAAAAGAGTGACGACCTACAACATTGTGAGATCAGTCAGACCAATTTTCGCAAGTGTCGAGGCAAGCAAAAACCACCTCGTGAGTCAACGCGCGAAGTGGGTAACCGAAAGACCTAGCCATGCGAAAGTCGGCCAGCTTTACAACGCTCCCATTAACATTGACCAGGACATTTTGGGGTTTCAAATCACGATGGATAATGTGTCTTACGTGGCAATAGCGAAGAGCTTGCAACATTTGGTATATGAAAGACTGGATGCAAAATAAGCAAAGGTGATGTCTTACTTTAAAGGTGTCTGGAGGCAATCCAGTGTTCTTATAATTAAGATCAAAAAACCGCCTGAGATCCACATCCAAATATTCAAAAACTAGGTATTGCTGCGGCTTGAAAAGCAATCCAGATGCCAGAGGTTATCGAATAAAATTTAGATAGCATGCGCTAGCGAAAGCTGGCTTTCGGACTTTTAGTCCTGCGCTGATTAATCGCTACATCGCACTAACCCGTAACCAGATCATTTTTTGGATAACGGTGACTTATCTCGTTCGGGATATGCCAGCTTATGTATCAAAGACATTGACAGCGACGGTTTTTGATGACGTGCCATACGCATGCCACAATGGCAGGGTATTTAAAAAGCGCCATCATCAGTGAAGCCAGAAAAACGATTGAGATTGCATTTTAGCCCTTCACAGCTGCCCTCAGGTGAGACATACCATGTGCATTCTATTATTTAGTCTACTTCAACTTCGTTTCATTCCATCCTTTCCTCCAATTTCATCCCTATTCTCCGAAATCACTGTGAATCAGTGTGCCGCTGCGTCCCCACTTCAATAATGTCTGCAACACAAATGGCCTCCACTGACTGCTTTTTTACATCACGTACTGTCAAAGAAGTGCAACTACACCGATAAAGTGCTTTGTTCCGTAAAATGGATTAATTACATCTTCGCGTATTAGGTGGTATGGGAAGCATCTGAAGCACTACGTCCATCCAATTTACTCTAAAGTCAGGTGATGCTTTCATGCCACAGCACACGTCGACTCCTCACGTACTTCTATTTGGGTGTTTTTGATTTACACTAGGATCCCTAAGGCTGCGCGATTAATGTATGAAGAAGGGGAAGGAGGGTGAGAACCATTTGTGCCATAATGAACTGGCCGTAGTGAAGGTGCCCCTGTCTGCCTTACAGTTAATGTCTTTGCAAGCACTGCACCTGATGTGCCACGGGACCGAACCAACAAGCGTAACAATAATGCCACCTGAAGAGGCCCCTGTGTCCCCCATCTTTTTCGTCTGATACAACCACCACTCAGCAATTAACCTCAGCTTTATGACGAAAAGGAAATAAAAACAAAGGCTGATGCGGCAGTGCAGAGCTTTACCTCAAAGAATTGCTTCTCAAAGAAAGGCGAAAGTCTCACACTGACCATTGGCAGACCCTATTGTAGCAGTTTATTAAAGCCATAGGAACCAAGAATCTGAACCCTAGAGAGTTAACATCGAACCAGATCTGGATCTTTATCACTGATCGAGGATTAAGATGATTTGCAGTACCTCCATCGAACCGCATTAAGAGCAACAAAATGCACTTGAATCAGTCCTTATTTCTCCCTCTGACTGTTTTAGGTAACGATTTCCTTCATGCAACATTAATGCACGTGCTCAAAAGGCCCCATTATCTATGTTTCATGTTCTCGAGAACTCCTCACTCACTTGGCAGTACTTGAAGTGTTCTCCATGGAGAAGAACAAATTAGCTGTTAGACAATTCCACAAATGCCCACAACAATGGAACCCGTACCACATCCTCTGTCGCGGCACAATAGTGGAGCGATATCCGCATAATAGAGCTCAGGACCCCAGCGAATGCGCTGTAGTGGCAGTTGAGGTGAGAGTGAAGCCGCAGCTACGGTGAGGCATGGGTGAATGTCCAATAAGAGATGAGTGAATGCAAGTGAGTCTACTTTGACCTGAAAAACATGTCAATGCATGCAATTACCAGAGGTGGTGGCGTGATAACACCTTGCCCAAACATCCTAATGTCTATAGGATTAAACTTCCCATGCTTTCTGGGTGTCTGCCATATGCTGACAATGGAGTGATCAAGTAATCGCGAACCTGCAGTAGGGGTTTCGAGGGAACTATAATGCCTTCTTATTGTCAATTCACTATAAAGGATTTGTAATGCATCACATATGAGGTTTCCGGCTCGCTTAGCTCAAATTAAGTTTTTTTTCACAGCAAGGCAAAAATTAGTGACTGTAACTTCAGCTGCGGCGTTACTGTTACTGCCAGTAAGCTCCTAACGCTTTTGTTTGCCTTGGTTAACATACTGTCCACCTTAATACTTGGGTAAATTGTAGTCTATAGGAGAAGACGGGATGCTAATAAATGCCCACAAATCAAGTTGCGTGCGCATTTTTGGTGGCGAGCAAGGAGATTGAATTAATTTCGTAAGTGAGTCGACTTCAATACAGAGAGGAATAACCACAAGCGCTTTCTCATTAAACCGAGTGTGTGCACCATGAAAACGCATTTAATAATTTTTTGCTATTTATGCCAGCGTATATGCTGTGCCCCATTTAAGACATGCAATTGGTTCTGCCAAGTACAAAGCGGAAGAACACGGTCTTGCACGCCTTACTCGACATTGCCTGTTTACGGAGAATAAGAGTGGGTGAATCGATAGTTGGCTGAATCGAATGTCGGTTTGTGCTCTTATCTTCCGCCTCGCGGCTGACTCAGCTGCACCAATCGATCAGCCAATCAATCGACCCATGCAAACTTCTGCTCAGAAGTAGTTGCGGATTGGTCGAATGGTAAGAAGAGATGGATGGGATGCAGAGCACTCACACGCAAAGCACAAGTTGTGAGCAGACCATCCACAGTGCAGCTGCTAGGCATCACAGCTGGAAAGCTTTTCCATTTCACACTAACCACACATTCCTACGTGTAGCAGATACGAGGGTCTTCCTCTGCGAATTGATCGTACCAAAAAGTCTCACTTTCTCTGACAGTCAATTCACGCTGACCCACTTCTGCATTGCCATTGGATTGTGCCTTCCACAAAGCTGTCCTAACTGAAGGCTTGTGAAATCGTTTCCTCAAGTGCTATCGTTCCGACATCGCTTGATGTGCTGCTACTTGCAATGCTCTACGCTATCGTCCAAACCTCATATTTGTCATCCAAGCCCTTCTGCGCTTCCCTTCCTACTAGCATTCTGTGCTATTTTGGCTCTTTACTACCTTCTCCGACCCCCTTCAACGAATATTTATAGGCCAAAACATAGGAAACAATCGGGAGTCATGGAGATCAGAAGAAAGTGTTATGCCCCCTTTTCTAATTCCTTTGCACCAATCATCTCCCCCTGCTATGCTAGCAGGCGCCGTTCCAGCCATTAACCCATTTGAAAGCAAATAATTTATTTAGATTAGTTACGATAGTTCTGTGTCCACTGCAGAATCATCGGCTCCATTATCCTTCCTTATCGCATTGGGTGCAATAGAATGCATGGAGAAAGACGGCGGCAGAGAGGTAGATGTTAAAAAATGATGGAGAGAAATGGATGAAATTAAGTACCTTAAATGAAGTCCACACATCCTGCACGGCCACCAGAGCTTGGCATCCTTACCTTTGTGCACACTTCCGCTACCTTTATGCTTTTGCACCGGTCAGGTTGCAAACAGGGAATAGGCGGCAGACGATCCAGACCACGGGCAAATGAATTCGCTTACTAAGTCTCAAATCCCTCGGTCGCGATGTCGCAGGTGTTCGGCGTCGTCAGGATCTGGTAGTGCTGGCCACGTATATTCCAACGATCCCCCACGGCTCTACCTCAGCTCTGTAGGGGGTCGTGAGTTGGCCTCAGCGCCCGAGCTGCCGTGACCGACGACCACAAAACCGACAGCAGTTGTTGGGTTGAGTGCACAGCGACATTGGTAGGGATCGCGACTAAAGCAGAGGCAAACAGGTGGGTCTAACAGTCATCCTCATCTGCGATTTCACTATTAGGTGCCAATGTTGGAAAGTCAGCTGTACAAAATAAATCGTGGGTTACTCCTCTTAAATGAGTTCAAAGAGTTTGATCAAATAATGCCTTGGTTCAGTGCTTTGCTTTTCATTTAAGTGCAGGACTCCCTCTTTATCTCAGAGATACCAGTTAACACCTTACCTTTTAAGAAGTGCGGATTGCACCATCAGAACGAAAAGGGAGCACGAAAAGTAGACAGAACCTCGTCACTACTAGGAACAACTCAAACAACTGACAGTGCAAATGGGTGTCATGAAATTGGGGAACAGCAAAACGATATCTCTAAAAGTCGAACAGCACCTCAAGTGACACTGCAGCACTGACAGGTGAGTTCAGCACCCTAATTTGATGGATTCGATGGACATTAATTAGCACTAAATTGACGGAAATGCTTGACGTCCTTCACCTCGTTGAACTCCCTACAACTGTTAGTGCAACTTTCTGAGTAATCTGTAAACAATTTCAATTTTGATTTCAATGTACCTAGATTTTATGCTTTCTTCGGTTACACAGGGGAGCTCAGGATTGAATCACGCCCAGTTGATTGCATCAATGCATCATCCATGCCATGTTGTTTAGAACAGTGAAAGTTGGGAGAACGTCTTGAGTAAGCACTATTGCTATGGCATTGCAGGTGAAAAGCATGCTGGTTATCCCCACCCACATTATCAGCTCTTCTCCATTGGAGTGGTTTGTACGGGACTGCCTAGGTCGTGGCCACACCTATTGGCGGCCGCATCGGAGACGTTCAAAGCAATCGAGAGTTGATGGAAAATGGAAAAGATTCAAAATGACGAACAGTTGTCATCGGCTCAAGCTAATAATGGGAGCAACGCGTACTCGCTAATCACCGATTCGGAAGCCAGTGACTTGCCTGTGAAGAGTGCGCTATGTCACCTCGGTTCTAGAGGTTCGACTTGCTGTGTCGTCTTCTGTCACAACTTGAGCCTAATTGCATCCCCTTTGTAGCGGTAGGTGTTGTTAACCAATTAGTGTTAACAATTCACTGGCTGGTTGTTTGATTTTGTGCTTTTGCGAATTGTCAACTATTTTGCTTTCAGTGGCAGCAAATAGAGGCAAGGGACAGTTCCGGTCGGCTCGGTAAGAAAGGAAACGAACAAAAAATCGTAATATGGAAGGGGAATGAATATGGGTTCATTTCGTGACCCATCCCCCCAAACCCTCGGATTAGTGTTTGTTTCCTTTCTCTCAATCTTCGTTGCCCAAGTTCTCCCCATCTTAGCTTCTATCAATACTTCGCCCCATTGAGTCACATTCTCTTCACTTTCCCTACCTCCCATGTTTTTCCGCACCCGCTGTTCTTGCTCTGATCCCGTGGCCACTAATTTGTCTTTTAGTCTTCTCTTTCATCTCTCCCCTTCACTGACTTAATCACCAGTATTGCTCTACCGTTGAACCACTGCCATTGAGCCAAATCAACCATACGCAGAGGGCGCGGAGGGAATGCGAAAAATGAAGAGATTAAGAGTGACACGCCCACTGTGTGATTTCTCCCCGGCTGACACGTTTATGCGCAATCTAGTCGGACTTTCTCACGGCCTACCGGTTGTTCTACCCCCCATCTGCCTATCGTCGGCAAGTCCGGCTATTAAGTAATGCCAGGCATGTGCACATATATTTAAGTGTTAATTCAATACACGTTCTGATTACTGGGATGACTAATTGGGTGGAAGAAAGAGTGGTTGGATTGAGTCGTGTCAAATGCTAACCTCTGTGGCCTGATGTGAGTGGTCAGGTCTTCGTAGGACGTTAAATGCTCTGCACATAGGTGGTTCGTGCCCTCGTCGTAGACGTTAAGATCTGGAGCCTAGTTGGTGCCCAAGCGCCACGAGGAAAGCCCCGACTACGCCGCAGACCGATTGGGTAGCTCTGGAAGACGCCTGCAGCACTGTGCTACGCGATGGATGCAACAATCATATCACTTGCTCTTTTGGCGAATTGTAAGCATTACATTATAAAATCTTTATTTTTGCCGTTGCTGTGAAATGCTCCGGTTTCGTTTTTCTTTAGCAGCACCACTGGTTCTTGATTTTGCGGCCACTTTAAAAACAAAATCATCTTCGTTTGCCTGCTCTGCAAATGCGCATACTAATTTTGATAATATTTTGCTCTATACTAAACTGGCATTTAAATAGTTAAAATTTCGCTCTCCTTTCTAAGACATTACTTATTTCTCAAATGTGGCTAACCTATGTTGCCACCAGTGCCTTTGTTCTTTCTCACCTAGTCATATTTTGCTCTACGATTCGACACTTTGCCATCCTTTGGTTCATTTCCTTGTTCAGCTTTCAAACCCACTACTTGATAATTGAGCGTTATATTAACACATTGTCGCCAACACATTCCAATGTTTATCCACGAAAGCGCAGTGCACAGGTGGATTTACGCATATGTTGTAGCATATGTCAGTTAAGCCTAGAGTAACAGTCTTCTAAAGTGATCATACCAAAAGTTGGTTATCCTTTGATTTAGTGGCCGTAAGCCACGTGATGCCAACCAAACACTGTGTGTTTTCGTATTGCTGCCACACACATGCTCGAAGGGACAAACTTACCTGTAGTAAGTGGGATGTGAACGTTGTGTAAGACATCTCCAACTATGCAGAAAATATCGGAGCAATCACGGTCAACTAGTTATGCTCTAGTTTTTTCGATAAGCGGTTTTGGGGGAGATTCCGGCCGGGTAGCAATCATGAAGGGCGTCTAACATCCGCTGCATACAACTAACTTGCCGAGCCAACTCGATTGCTCGCAATTCTTTAAAGTTTTCTAATACATTTTTAAACAACTGACTTTCTTAGTTCTCTACCATATTCTGAGAAGCTGAATGCATCAAAAAGATTCTCCATTACTTACCAATTGACGATAGGGCATAAAAGCAATCATAAACAGCATAATATGCAGTGATTACAATCAGTTCGGGTTGCTTAGAAGGGTTTTACAAGGGGGAAGTTACATGCTTCGTGCTGCATACAGCGTGCCACATGGTCTATTGTCGTGTCATGTTTGTTGGCCAACGGAACACGATCTACTTCATTTGAGACTTAGTAAGCGAATTCATTTGCCCGTGGTCTGGATCGTCTGCCGCCTATTCCCTGTTTGCAACCTGACCGGTGCAAAAGCATAAAGGTAGCGGAAGTGTGCACAAAGGTAAGGATGCCAAGCTCTGGTGGCCGTGCAGGATGTGTGGACTTCATTTAAGGTACTTAATTTCATCCATTTCTCTCCATCATTTTTTAACATCTACCTCTCTGCCGCCGTCTTTCTCCATGCATTCTATTGCACCCAATGCGATAAGGAAGGATAATGGAGCCGATGATTCTGCAGTGGACACAGAACTATCGTAACTAATCTAAATAAATTATTTGCTTTCAAATGGGTTAATGGCTGGAACGGCGCCTGCTAGCATAGCAGGGGGAGATGATTGGTGCAAAGGAATTAGAAAAGGGGGCATAACACTTTCTTCTGATCTCCATGACTCCCGATTGTTTCCTATGTTTTGGCCTATAAATATTCGTTGAAGGGGGTCGGAGAAGGTAGTAAAGAGCCAAAATAGCACAGAATGCTAGTAGGAAGGGAAGCGCAGAAGGGCTTGGATGACAAATATGAGGTTTGGACGATAGCGTAGAGCATTGCAAGTAGCAGCACATCAAGCGATGTCGGAACGATAGCACTTGAGGAAACGATTTCACAAGCCTTCAGTTAGGACAGCTTTGTGGAAGGCACAATCCAATGGCAATGCAGAAGTGGGTCAGCGTGAATTGACTGTCAGAGAAAGTGAGACTTTTTGGTACGATCAATTCGCAGAGGAAGACCCTCGTATCTGCTACACGTAGGAATGTGTGGTTAGTGTGAAATGGAAAAGCTTTCCAGCTGTGATGCCTAGCAGCTGCACTGTGGATGGTCTGCTCACAACTTGTGCTTTGCGTGTGAGTGCTCTGCATCCCATCCATCTCTTCTTACCATTCGACCAATCCGCAACTACTTCTGAGCAGAAGTTTGCATGGGTCGATTGATTGGCTGATCGATTGGTGCAGCTGAGTCAGCCGCGAGGCGGAAGATAAGAGCACAAACCGACATTCGATTCAGCCAACTATCGATTCACCCACTCTTATTCTCCGTAAACAGGCAATGTCGAGTAAGGCGTGCAAGACCGTGTTCTTCCGCTTTGTACTTGGCAGAACCAATTGCATGTCTTAAATGGGGCACAGCATATACGCTGGCATAAATAGCAAAAAATTATTAAATGCGTTTTCATGGTGCACACACTCGGTTTAATGAGAAAGCGCTTGTGGTTATTCCTCTCTGTATTGAAGTCGACTCACTTACGAAATTAATTCAATCTCCTTGCTCGCCACCAAAAATGCGCACGCAACTTGATTTGTGGGCATTTATTAGCATCCCGTCTTCTCCTATAGACTACAATTTACCCAAGTATTAAGGTGGACAGTATGTTAACCAAGGCAAACAAAAGCGTTAGGAGCTTACTGGCAGTAACAGTAACGCCGCAGCTGAAGTTACAGTCACTAATTTTTGCCTTGCTGTGAAAAAAAACTTAATTTGAGCTAAGCGAGCCGGAAACCTCATATGTGATGCATTACAAATCCTTTATAGTGAATTGACAATAAGAAGGCATTATAGTTCCCTCGAAACCCCTACTGCAGGTTCGCGATTACTTGATCACTCCATTGTCAGCATATGGCAGACACCCAGAAAGCATGGGAAGTTTAATCCTATAGACATTAGGATGTTTGGGCAAGGTGTTATCACGCCACCACCTCTGGTAATTGCATGCATTGACATGTTTTTCAGGTCAAAGTAGACTCACTTGCATTCACTCATCTCTTATTGGACATTCACCCATGCCTCACCGTAGCTGCGGCTTCACTCTCACCTCAACTGCCACTACAGCGCATTCGCTGGGGTCCTGAGCTCTATTATGCGGATATCGCTCCACTATTGTGCCGCGACAGAGGATGTGGTACGGGTTCCATTGTTGTGGGCATTTGTGGAATTGTCTAACAGCTAATTTGTTCTTCTCCATGGAGAACACTTCAAGTACTGCCAAGTGAGTGAGGAGTTCTCGAGAACATGAAACATAGATAATGGGGCCTTTTGAGCACGTGCATTAATGTTGCATGAAGGAAATCGTTACCTAAAACAGTCAGAGGGAGAAATAAGGACTGATTCAAGTGCATTTTGTTGCTCTTAATGCGGTTCGATGGAGGTACTGCAAATCATCTTAATCCTCGATCAGTGATAAAGATCCAGATCTGGTTCGATGTTAACTCTCTAGGGTTCAGATTCTTGGTTCCTATGGCTTTAATAAACTGCTACAATAGGGTCTGCCAATGGTCAGTGTGAGACTTTCGCCTTTCTTTGAGAAGCAATTCTTTGAGGTAAAGCTCTGCACTGCCGCATCAGCCTTTGTTTTTATTTCCTTTTCGTCATAAAGCTGAGGTTAATTGCTGAGTGGTGGTTGTATCAGACGAAAAAGATGGGGGACACAGGGGCCTCTTCAGGTGGCATTATTGTTACGCTTGTTGGTTCGGTCCCGTGGCACATCAGGTGCAGTGCTTGCAAAGACATTAACTGTAAGGCAGACAGGGGCACCTTCACTACGGCCAGTTCATTATGGCACAAATGGTTCTCACCCTCCTTCCCCTTCTTCATACATTAATCGCGCAGCCTTAGGGATCCTAGTGTAAATCAAAAACACCCAAATAGAAGTACGTGAGGAGTCGACGTGTGCTGTGGCATGAAAGCATCACCTGACTTTAGAGTAAATTGGATGGACGTAGTGCTTCAGATGCTTCCCATACCACCTAATACGCGAAGATGTAATTAATCCATTTTACGGAACAAAGCACTTTATCGGTGTAGTTGCACTTCTTTGACAGTACGTGATGTAAAAAAGCAGTCAGTGGAGGCCATTTGTGTTGCAGACATTATTGAAGTGGGGACGCAGCGGCACACTGATTCACAGTGATTTCGGAGAATAGGGATGAAATTGGAGGAAAGGATGGAATGAAACGAAGTTGAAGTAGACTAAATAATAGAATGCACATGGTATGTCTCACCTGAGGGCAGCTGTGAAGGGCTAAAATGCAATCTCAATCGTTTTTCTGGCTTCACTGATGATGGCGCTTTTTAAATACCCTGCCATTGTGGCATGCGTATGGCACGTCATCAAAAACCGTCGCTGTCAATGTCTTTGATACATAAGCTGGCATATCCCGAACGAGATAAGTCACCGTTATCCAAAAAATGATCTGGTTACGGGTTAGTGCGATGTAGCGATTAATCAGCGCAGGACTAAAAGTCCGAAAGCCAGCTTTCGCTAGCGCATGCTATCTAAATTTTATTCGATAACCTCTGGCATCTGGATTGCTTTTCAAGCCGCAGCAATACCTAGTTTTTGAATATTTGGATGTGGATCTCAGGCGGTGTATAGATCTTAATTATAAGAACACTGGATTGCCTCCAGACACCTTTAAAGTAAGACATCACCTTTGCTTATTTTGCATCCAGTCTTTCATATACCAAATGTTGCAAGCTCTTCGCTATTGCCACGTAAGACACATTATCCATCGTGATTTGAAACCCCAAAATGTCCTGGTCAATGTTAATGGGAGCGTTGTAAAGCTGGCCGACTTTCGCATGGCTAGGTCTTTCGGTTACCCACTTCGCGCGTTGACTCACGAGGTGGTTTTTGCTTGCCTCGACACTTGCGAAAATTGGTCTGACTGATCTCACAATGTTGTAGGTCGTCACTCTGCTGCATCGCGCCCCGGAGATTCTGCTAGGCGAAGCTGTCTATTGGTGTAGCGTCGATGTGTTGTCAATGGGCTGCATGTTCGCGCAAATGGCCACAGGGGATCCGCTGTTTTGCGGTGACTCTGAGATCGACTAACTCTACCAAATATTCCGGATGAAGGGGACACCGACAGAGGAGACTTGGCCGGGTTTTGCCAAATTGCCTAATTATAGCCCTACATCGTTTCCGTCTTGGCACTCCCATGAGCTTTGCTCTCAAGAAAAGATCGTGCATGCACTTGATGCAAGAGGTCCCGACCTGTTAACTGTGAGTGACCATTGCGTTCCACCCTCCCCTCTTTATTTCTTTTTGTTGCCACCGTCACTTCAAGTCCATTGCTGTGTTTAAGAATCGATGCAACTCATTGACAAATCGATTTGTGGTGCTTCGTTAGCACTGCATTATTGTTTCCAAGAAGGATGAATGTTTGTTGACATGTAGCCACCATCATCACATTTAAACTCAGGCACTTCTTCGCTACGACCCACCATCTCGTATAAATGCGCAACAGGCGCTTCTGTATCCCTACTTTGCCGATCTTGACAAAAAGTCGCTACCTGCCGTTGTTGAGGGTGCGTTGGCCTACCGATTGGTGAGATCTCACCGGATTTTGCTGAACCATTCAATGCTTCGATCAACATTGATGAGAGTGGCCTGGAAAGAGAGGGTGAAGAGTGGATGAAAGAAGGGGAGGAGACCTCGGATAAGATGGCAGTTTCTGTTTGCTACTTTTTTAGCGCAAAATGCATTCAGCTCCAAAATGCTGTCATCCTGTTGGCTTAAAGCTGTGGATGGTGTCTTCTACGATGTTACTGGGTGCATCGACGTTTCAGGTCTCAGCGGCTCGTGACAGGTTTGCAAAAGAGAAATCGAAGAAGTCGGAAACCGAGAAGCCACATCGCACCTCTGATGCCAAAAAGCAAGTTGCAGAGCCTCCGTCTGAAAATCATGATGCCAACAAATCTACCGCTTGACCTTCCATTAGTAATATCCCTACACACACCCTTCCGTACTTTTGAACGCCAACTGGTGGTTAAGTCCTGATGCCGTCACTATCATCGCCGTGTTTGTTGCTCACTATGAGGCATTATCCTTTATTAACAATTGGGTGTTGAAGTTGTGGGGAGGGAGGGGAGGTGAACATTTTTTAGCAGCCTGTGCCATTGATCAATGGCAGGGTTGTTGATTTTGAGCCAGTCGGTGTGGTATAGCTGTTTCAGATGTCATTGTTGGAGTGGCAACATAAGTTTGTAATCGTCTTCCCATCTGCGGTGCTCGGCAAGCTGCATTTTACGCAAAACAAAGTAGATTTGGGACGCCTCTGTGCTGAGGCTTCTCTCTGTGTCTGCGATGCGTTCGGGCTAATGCCCACAGTCCTGAAGTCAAAAAATTTAAAGAGACAGACTGGCAGGAGACAATATCAGGACCTTGCGGTCTAACGTGAACGTTGGTAATCTAGGAGCTTAGCTTTGCATTTTCGCTCTGTTTCACCTGACTCATCCACTCTACCACCCTCATCACCAGATCCGACAGATTGAAACACAGTCGGAAGAGGAAGGAGGTTCGTCTAGCAGCAATCATGTGCCAGTCTGCACCCAAAAACATTTGTATCCACAGTTGATGGCGTTTCAAGAAATCCAATGCATTATCCGCATTGTTGCTGTAATTGTGGAAGGGGAAGTTCGTTTCCACTCCATGGCGGCCGGTGCTGAACGTGTAGGCATACTTAGACAAGTCA
>LWMJ02000677.1:0-10229 GCA_001693035.2 Taenia asiatica
CTCTACAGTTAAAGCTGAAGGGACGATCACTAAGTTTCTTTGGTTGATAAGTGAGGACCGTAACAGCCACGTTCACATTCGACTCTCAAACTTCCCTTATCCTGATGGTGTGCTAAAGGCATGCATTGCAATTTGTGTATGTGAAGTTCATAAGTGCATTGTGCATGTCACTTTGAGTAGGAATTTTACTGCTATCTTGGCCCCCTAATTTTAGCTTCGCTCTTCAACAATTTCTGCTGAACATGACTTCAGGACTGATGAACTTCAAGATGACATCCGCCACCGCATCATCTAGGATAACAGCGTGAACAGTCTCAGCCTTATGCCAGCGTAGATAAGTAGCTAAAGTTGGTGTGTGAAACGGATTGATCGACCATCTTCCCTTCTACAGGTGCGTTCTCCACCAGTCATGCAACATTCCACGAAACTCTTCTGAACCGGCAGATGTCCATCTTACTACGGAGAACTATGCAATCCATTTAAATGCTCAAGCTATCGCTTCTACGCCTGCAATGTTTTACCACCAAATTAGCCTATCACTCGAGCTTACTGAGGCATCATTTTACGTGAATTCCGAGGTTGATGTCAAGAGTGATTAGACAGAAGTGAATGACAGCGGCGGGATCCGAACCTGCGCCTTTTCAGATTGGTGCCTAAAGCCAGCGTTTTAGACCACTTGACCACGCCGTTCCACGTTGTGTCGTATTTTTTGCTACCTGCCTCCGCTCAGTAAAAGATATTAATGGCGCTTATTCATTCTAGGCCATTCCGGCAGGGGCGCGTCGCATTGCCACACACTTCACCAGTCGATGCAACGCATGGCAAGCTATACAGGTAAGTTAATGACGGCGTTAATAAAGAGCAACGCACGAATCCTAACAAAGAAGACAAAGTTGTTCTCCACGTGTGCAGACAATCAACCAGTTGTGCTGGTCAAGGTTATGAGGGTGAGCGTGCGATGGCAGGTACCCTGCTTGCACTATGTGGTGCACTTCAGATGGAGGTGACGTTTGCTTTTGATGGCGTCCTCAGTGTGTCGGGAGGGGATAAGTTAATGAAGAAGAAGGACAGCATCATCTTCACCACTGAGTCAGGTCGTCTATCAGGAAAGGAAATGGAGCGAATGTTGGTTTACACGACAACGTTTAAGCAGGCGGATGGGCTGCAGTGGAGCAGAAAAGAAGTAAGGGTTAGTTTGAAAAACTACCTTTTTTAGCACAATATCAAAACTGAAAGTAAAGAGGTAAAGCAGACTACATCAGAGAAGTTGACTAAGAGTATACCCACAATGTGTGAGTTGATGATGCGGTAAATGGACACTGATCAAGATGTCGCGAGACGGGACTACGAGTTGAAATACCAAGGGCTCTTGACTCAGCACTCAGCCATGATGACAAAAGAACCGGATTTTGTCCATGAGTGGCCAAATAAACAAGCCGACTTACGAACCGCCTCCATTTTGTTCAAATTAGCAAAACGCAATATCACAAGTGCATCAAATATTTCTGTTTTAAGCCACAGTATATTACTGCACTGTTGCATTTTTGCCTGCACATTAAGGCACTCACTAAAGCCTTCACATACCCACAATTTACTTCACTTACCCTTGTCATTTGGGTAGGCGCATTACTGTGATTACAGGTAAGCGTAATGGGCGAAAAGACCCAACGAAACCCTGTTTACCAAGAGCATTGCTTCAGAAATTCACGTTTATTAGTTTTACAGCCTCAACAGATGAGGCGCAAGCAGTGTGCATTAAAACGAGTGCATGCTAAATACGTAACATGCACTGTGAACGAGCACACCTAAGTAACAATCAGTGGCACGATGCGTAGTAGGACAAGCCACATCCACAACAAAAAATCTGCAACGAGGCAACACCGAACTGTATGATTTGCAAGCATTCTCACGCTCCACAGAAAGCACGAACGAAGTATTCATGTAACTAGAGGCAATGCTGCATGTTTTTAGAAGTGGCACCACTCATAAATAGGCATTAAGTGAGGAGAAAATTTAATCCCCCTGCATACCGGTAGGCTATTATAGTTTCACAGGCTTTGCCAACCAATATGGAGGAAAACGATTTCAAAACTCTTACAAATATAGACCTTTTAAGGTAACAACTCGAAAATTGGAGAGCATGTGGGTATTTAAAAATATGAAGAGTTGGGAAGCAATGCAGGACCAACTCTGTCCGTTGCAGCAACTTTGAATAATGATTCAAAATCCTTTGTGAAAAGGGACCGTACACCAATCCCCTCTAGCGTTATGGCAGAGATATTTTTTTAACATAACTCAAATGTCTAGATCACTTAAACTTTTTCTTCGTTTACACGACATCGAACTCGCTATTTAGAGGTTGCGCATTTTAATTTAATAATTATTTGAAGCAAAACGGCATTTAGCATAGTACTGTTAAGAAGGAAATCGCAAACCTGAATTGAGCTGTAAAGCTGAGCATGCAAACCTCAATAAGTAAAAATACCTACTGAAACCACAAATAAGTGATCACTGAGGCTCTACATATCACGTTACACAAGAATAATGTCAACGCGTAATCGCGTTCTCGAAGCCTATGAATATTCGAATTGTGAAGTCTCTCCCGCATCCCCATATATGATCTTCCAGCATAGATATTACGGGAATGAAAACAACGGGTTTTTACTATGCACAAATATTAAAAGAAATACGGATGGATGGTAACAGCATGTCGCTGCTCGAAGAAGCACAAAAACTATATTATTGCACAACATGTGTGACAAAAACTCATGATAAACACCTCAATATCACCCAGGAATGTAAAGAGCTATAGCGGAGGCGGGATTTGGTATCAGGGTCGTTAAAAACTGCTAGTTTTCATTAAAGAAGCAAGAAGTGACTGCCTGCGATTCTGTGTGCCGTTATGCAGCACCCATTGATAGATACTTTAACAGCTTCAAGACTGCATGTAGATGAAGAGCTATTTGAGTAACATATGCACTTGGCAATTGGCATTGAACAGTGTCTGCTTCACCAGAGCAAAAGTTATTACAGCAAAGAAATCCAGGATTAGTTCCCTTAGCAGCTTTTTCATGGTTTGTAAAGATAACACAGCATTTTGCTTGAAGACCGTAAACCATGGATCTCCAGGCCGTGAAAATAAAAAGAGGGCTTTAGATTTTGAACAATCTTGTAACTGCGCTGATAATGGAGACTGGTTCTATTTATGCATATGCCACCCATTACCCCACCACGCATATGTTATGACAAATGGGTATGTACCATTTTCTACACTTCTATGCACACTCTGAGGTGAATGAGCCACAATTTGCTCCAGCATTTGCCTCCTCGAATAAACGGTTGACAATTAACAACTGAGTGCTTATGTTATGCTACCATAGTTCATATCTTTGTGCCCGGTTCGCGGCACCAACCATTGCCATCCTAGCCACAGCCACATCAAAACGGTGAAGTCCATTACATGTGCATCTGAGCCCAGTTTACGCATAGTGGAGGTAACTGGTGTCAACTACAGGGATTTCCCATTACTTTACTTTCCTAAGGACCAGATATTCCACTAAAGCACTTCAAATGTAGTTGCCTTACAATGCCTCAACAAATCTCACTTGAGCATTTATATGCTCATGAATAGCCGCCGCCATCACCGTCACAATATAAAAAGACGGTGGGCATGCTACAGAAGTCAAGATCAGCATATGCATGTACAGCTATTGCAGTGCCTGGAAAAGAGAGCGTGACTTACAGGATAAGCATTACATTAACTGAAGACTCTTGTATGGACTGCCACATTTTTTTGTAACAAACATCACATTCATTTTCCTATTGCACACATGGAAACGCCACCCCCAACGAGTCAAGTATTTTATTTCGTCCAACTATATTACTTAATTCCAATCGGTAGCAAGTAATTCATAAAAGAAAGTGATGTGACTGACAGGCAAGAGGGCGACTTCACTGGTAGTTCCAATCTCGTCATCGATTTGCATGGCATTGGTGTTGACCACGCGATTGCTTGGCAGTTGAACTGTCTGAACACCAGCAACTATGGAGCCGTTTGCAATGGTCAAAACGTGGAGGAAAATATGGCTACCCTAGCACTGCCGGAAGGATTGAAAAAATTCGGTGTACTCAGTAATAAATGACAGAATAATACATTGTAAAAACAATCAGCGTCGAACTAGACATATATTTCGGTGGGGAGATTCCTCCTTCTCTCTTACATAAAACGCCTGGTTGAGGTAGTTGGACATCCGAACTCGAAGACCACGATGGAATGAGCAGCAGTAGTAAGTGCATGCAACATTAATCTCTCTCTTCATGACCAGTGAAAAAGGAGAGGTGAGTTTGATGTGGCCCAACTCAGTAAACCCCACACACTGATAGCAGCAGCACAACGCCTGCGACCGCAGCCCTACGTTCCAGGGCAGTGTCGGCTCCAACACCAACAGTTCTCACAATGGGGGAACGTTGAATGACAATCACGAGAGCACATTTTCTATCGGACAATCAAGACTAAAATAGTTATTTGCCAGAAAGCTACCGGTGCACCTATCCGCCACCATGTGCACGTGACGGACCCGTTCCCTTACTACAACCGAGGAACACACTTACCACCATCACCTCGTGTACATTCTGAACAATATTCGGCCAATTACCTTTAAAAGCAACTGCAGGAATGCTTAGACAAAATATCAAAACCTTAGAGTCCCTAAATGGCAGAAGTCCAGCCACTTACAACTGCCGCTGCACCAAAACTATTGAGCCGTTTCATTTCACTGAAACAGGCGAACTTCAGCAAGTGACAGAATATCGCACAACCTCAAATTGCTATCGCTGTCCCTTACAGGCCCAAATAGCAAGACTTGGAATCGCACGTAAACCGGCATTAATTACGTCCAACCCGATTGCAATCTGGAGGCCAACACTACAGCTAAACAAAGCTACCGAAATAGATCCATAAATGCCACTTAAAACGATGACTCTTCCAAAAACTGCAGACCAAACCATCGTGGACCATAAATTCTGAGCTTTCCTGAGGCTACTTAAAAGTGGCAACAGCTAATAGCACTTGTGCTTTTAAAGAAGGACCAATCTCATGCCCCCTTTTGGTCCTCCTCGCTCCTGAACACGTGTCAGGCGCCTCAAATACCTTTCATCTGAACAATTCTAGACATGATTTTAGTAGCTGTCTGTGTTAAACCCGTATCGTGACCAAGACAAACGATCTTTGCCATAGCTAACCACCGACAAATGCCCATAATTCCACGGGAGTGCTGCAAATGCGAAGTAAAAAAGACTTACCGGAATCTCGTCGCATTCCATTGGAGAGCAAGGTGCTAGACAGCAATTATAAGAGGGACTCGGTGTCTGCAGCTCCCAAAATTAGCAGCCAAGGTAGGGCAGACAGCCTACATACGTACCCAAGGTTTTCGCCGAACTGAATAGGTACTTTCTCCAGACTCACCAATTTGGTGCGAATCTCACAGGAACATGTGCTTGTTTGCAGGAGGGGTAATCATGTCCTAAGCACATCCCACCCTGCACCTCTTTTATTTCCAACTTATTAATCTTGGTTCCCTATTTGATACTTTGGGGCAGGAAAGAGGTGGTGACGCAATGAGGAGATTAAAAGGGAACTGATGATGATGAGAGGAAGGTGATGACTGCATTTCATAGCGAAAGCCGAGCCCTCCTACATTCGCCATGGCAAGGCATACACCACTGCCACTCATGTTTCTCTCCATGTTATACGCTTCTTATGATGCTTCAGTTAAACAAATTTCATTTAATTCTGATGGCATTTTGTCCGGTGGTTATTAGGCTATATTACATGGCATTTAATATTCTGAGTTTCCTGCAGTTTTAGAGCGCAACAAGTGGTGACGCTTTATTAGACACTTTGTATTTCAGTAAAATCGGTTGACTTCACGTGGTTCTACCAAAAAATGGAAATTGGTAGCCGAATTAGCTTTCTCAATCTGCAACTGAATAACTACAAAGACCATTTTTCGCAGTGGGACTTTTGTAAAGGATCAGCATCCATTTTGTCCACTGTCGCTTCATAGATCTGTACATCTTTCTGAGCGTTTCATCATCAGGTTCACTGCTACCAAGAACTTTGCTTGTATATGGACACACGACCATCTTTAGTACATTTGTACTCTTCCTGCGTCTTACATGCTCAATATAGAGGTCAGCAGGTTCAGGAATTGGCTCTTCGTTATTATTAGACCTCACCGCACACTGCTACGTTTACGCACACATTGTCACTCTTCTCGACATCTTACTATGACATGAAAATGATTTTTGGCATGTGCACCCTGCAATATTACTATTTTATTGTGCTTAGGCAGCATACACTTTCAGTGCGGACCCGGATGCCTTCCTCCTTACATTGCCGGCCAACGCACCTCTGATACACGCTTACCTTGGTAATAGCCTCGGCGCAGTTGGAGTAGAACACAGAGGAGAGGGCTTGAATGCTTATCAGAGTGGTATGGTAACGAAAGCAGCGCGTTTTGGCCCCCAGGCAGGCTGTAGTGATGCTAAAGGCATTCATTTCTGCTCAGAAGTTGGTACAGTCAATCACAGGGCTAGTTATGGGTAGAAGATTATGTGAATCAGCAAGGCTGATTATTGTTAGTAATAGGCTGTAGGGATTTCTGTAGTCATTGTCACGGTCCATTGGATCGATTCAATATATCCTCGGCACGGAGGCGTGTTGGTATTGCCGACGAAAACTGGGTTGAAGGCTCGGGAAAAAGCCTGGGGCAGATGGCAATAATCTACTAAAATAAAAGGTAGGATTTTCTATTTCCAACTTTCACATTGGTTCTAAACTCAAGGTACTATCCAACCCAATGCTCCAAAATGCATATAATCGATTAATTTACGTCCAACTTTATTAAAAACCCATAAAAAAGATGAAATCAGAAGCAATTTACAAACTTTGATTTGTACGGCGGAAAAAAGACTAGCAATCAGGGCAGAGAAGGACGAAATGTAAATTAGCACAAGCAAACCTTGATCCGAACTCACCTCTGACATGAGTGAGATACCACCTGTTGGTGCATCGCAGCCGGTCCCGCAGGTCTACTAGCCTGCTAACATCACGCGTGCGTGATTTCATTCACATCGCAGATCGTTAGCAAATAGACATTAGTGAGTCGATGGGTGGGCAGCAATAAAAGGAGACAAGAGAATCGGTTGGCTGACAAATGGAGTACTCTTCGGATAATAGTGGATAAATGAGTGAATACGGTGGATGGTTGTGAAAAGTAGGCAAGCGAAAGCGCGTTATGATGTCCTTTCGCTTAAATCCGAGTGTCAATCAACTTCCGTGTCCAATTTCAATACGATTGCCTGTTTCCATTCCTTGCATAAGAGATGATGCGTTCGTTTCACTTCTAATGCCAAGTAAAACCACGGGACATGTTCAGCTGCTGTTCTCGATGCTGCAAAGGCAGTAGTATTACCGGCGAATGAGCCACAAGCAATTCAGATGACTGCGCCCACTGATTTGCATAGTCAAAGCTGACGCTGGTCTAAAGCACAGGAATCAGTTGTTTATAAAATGAAATCTCTTCCTCTCCCTTGGCTTGTCACTGAATTACCCCAAACAATCATTTCTCAAGCCGGTTTGCCTTCTATTGGCACGTCATAGGTATCGGCAATGTGTAGGGCTGAAACCGACTGGCCACCCAGCAAACGACCAATGGAGCGTTTGCTACTTCCAGTATGCAACTGTCGATCCAGTCGTCTGGAAGGACAAATTTGAAGAAGGAAGCGAGGTGAATGTGCCTTCGCACTTGCATACACTCAAGAATACACGCGTTCTATCTGTGTCCGTGGGTCCCCATTTAATGCGGCTCTCTAAAAGGAAAACTTAGAATTCGGGCAATGACTCATGCAATCACAAGACTGGAATAGCTTAACAGACACAGAGAAGATGACACACGAAATGAACAAATTGAAAATGAACTTAAGAGGGGGGGACAAATTCTTACCCGTTGTTGTAGGGCACCAGGCTGAGACAACCTCTACAAGAAAAAAAATGTATTAGACAGTGAGATGATGAGGCGGAAGCAGGGTGTAAAGCAAGGCACTCATCTTCACTCTTGGGTCAATAAGTGTAAAATTAGGAGATAAAATAAAGGCGAGATGGATCTGGACAAACTAAAATGACATTAAACAGATAGAGATGGACAGTTTTCGGCAACCCAAGCTAAGCTATGCCAAAACAACTTTTAGCACTCAGTATGGTGTGAGTTAGTTACATTCAGGCTAGTCTGTGCTAGCCTAGTCTAGGTTATGGATCTTTGCATTACTTAGTAATGTCATTATCGAAGATGAGACTGGTAGACAGATAAAGGGACTTATCAAGAGACGCTGGCTGCGAATGAGGTAGGAGGAAGGGGCAAGAAAGACCTGATGGTGGGTCCGAAGGAAATGAAGTTACGAAAAGTGCGATGGAAACGGGGAAGCATGACTTTCTTGCGGTTCTAACTTGGAAAAATAAAATCAAGGAAATGAAAATGCAGGTGACTACTCACGCCTCTTTATCGGGTGAGTTGAATGCATGAAGCACACACAGTGGGACATAATGCAAGACGCAATACCTAAGAGCGCATCGAGCGTAGTGTGGGACGAAGGAGACACTTATCATAGACGCATTGGAGTGGGGTGTGGGTCTGGTGCTTGCGTGTACACCGTGATTCCTAATATCTGAGGAACAGAAAGGAGAGACCTCATTTCACATGGCATGGAGTTGTTCCTGGTCGATTATGAGGGCCAAATTAAAGTGTTGGGCTTGAACTTAATGGTAATGTATGAAGGCGCCTCTGAATGTGAGGCATGCACAATCGACTAGGTAGCCCTGTCAGTCCGCATCTTAGCTTATTTGTCCAAGCCCCTCATGATCTTGCTCAGTTGGCCAATCTAGTCTGTGAAATTCCAGTGCAATCTAGTATGAGCTGGTTAGGCATAGCCTCGAGTGCCTTTAGTATGTCTGCCGCTGCTACTGCTGTTGCTTTTTTAGTGCTTATAAATGCATGTAGGAACCATTAGAAGCAAGTGCGGTGCAGTGAACGCATTCAAATCCATGAAGCTAGTTAAAGGAATTGGTAAGATTCCCCTAAATATTTCTAAATGGCCTAAAAATGGGTGCTTCTGGTGCGCATTTGCAGTGATGTGCTTGGACGAGTCCCTGCCTTCCATTACGAACGACACCAACGGTGCATGCAACGCTTACGCGGAAGTGGAAAAACATGTCTGTTCAGTTGAAAGAGACAAAGGAACTATTGAGCTAGGGGCGAGGGAACGATAAATGTGGGAATGGAAAGAGAGGGGGTAAGGTAGGCGAATAGAGCATCGGATAACCCTGCACGGTGCTGCGGTGGAGCCTTTTGTCAACTTTTTCTCTCATCCTTTCATCTGTTGCTGCTTTTAACACCCAATTTGGCCATTTAGCTGAGTTTGATGTGGAGAGGATGGCTCGTAAGGGCAATGTAAGTTTCTTTTCAACGCCACACTACAAGAGGCTAAGCACGGCTTCCCTGTTCTATGTGAATTACGCTGCACACCAGATTTGATGCCTTCGATATGGTGTGCATAAACGAAGCAAGAGAGATGAAAAGGGAGACGGTACAATGAGAGGATGAGGAGTTAATAGTACAACTATGTGTTGTTGTCCTTTGACGCCTCGAGAACGGCGGGATGGAAGATTGCAATTGACGAGCAATTGGGGTTGGAGGCAGCGGAAGTGGGGGATAAAAATGAAACACGAGGAAAGGAGGTACCAAAGTAGGGGTAAGGCAGTGGCGAGGAACTGAATGGCGGAAACGATACCCTGAGGCAAAGTAAATAAATAAACGCAGATGAAACAGCGCGCAGCAGAGCATGACTTAAGGTTGGCTGTTTGATTGACGTGTTTGATACCCACGCGTGTAAACCCATTAGTTGCACGTGTCATGTGGTGGCTTCCAATGCTGACTGGTGTGGGCTTTGGACATCATTCCTAGTTGGCAGTTTTGCAAAAACAAACATCACTTGCTTTTGTGCTTTCCCATTTTAAGCCATTTTCCAGCATCGCCGCGTATGCAAAGGATACAACGCTAGTGAAATATGGTTTCCTTTTCTAATGCTGTCCTTTAGCGGGTCGACTTTTGAGCATCGAGATAATTTACTTCTTCATAACGAGGTGCCTGCCTCAATTTTAATGAGGGAGNAGA
>LWMJ02000677.1:10800-35295 GCA_001693035.2 Taenia asiatica
TCGTCTTTTCCTTGTTTCGGGTCCTCATTTTATCCTCCTTTTCCGCCGACTCCATCCCATCTGCTACATAGTTCCAGCCTCCTACTCCGCCGCTCTCGAGACCTCGAACGACCAAAACAGATGGGTTACTTGGAAATTAGGGGTGAGTTGTACTACCGACTCCTCCTGCTCCAGTTGCGCCTTCTACCCTTCCTTCTCTCTTGCCTCATTTGTGTGAGTCATTTCGACAGTATCAAATCTGGTAAACAGTGTAAATCACGAAGAATGGGAAAAATGCACCTTGCCTCTTGGAGTGTTGCGCTAGAAGAATACTCATATTGCTTCCGCCGAGTTGATTCCATCATATTTAGCTAAGTTGAATAGTTGTATGATGGGGTGAATGTGTCACTTGATGAAGAGATGAAGAGGAAGGGGATGAAGAACGCTGCGCCACAGTACTTTGCATGGTCATCCTACACTGTCCACTCCCACTCCTCTTTTCTCCTCCTCACTCTCTTTTTTTCCGTTCCCAAGTTTTCTCATCTCCTCGCCCATAGCTCAATCGTTCCTTTGTGTCTTGCAGCTGAAGAGGCATGTTTCTTCACTTTCACGGGAGTAATGCGTACACCGCTGATGTCGTTCCAAATAAGAAGCAAGGATTCGTCCAAGCGTATTATTGCAAATTTGCACCAAAAGCGCACATTCATTAGTTGCATGAAAATCTACAGGTGCATAGCGCTGATCTCCTTGATTAAATTTATACCTTGCACTGCATTCGCCTTGTTGCACTTGATTTTAGTAAATCTAACAAACGCTGAAAATCACTAAGGAAACAGCAGCAGAGGCAGCACACCTACTGAAGTGTAACAACTTACCTCAAATCCATGTCTCAATGTGGAAGCACTGTAGCACGAAACTCGAGACTGTGCCTAATTAGCTCGGGCTGGATTACACCGGAATATCAAAGGCTAGGCTAGCCAACTATAGGCTGGATTATGACAGGCTTGGATAAATTAGGAAAATGCAGCTGAACATGACCTTATCTTTAGAGGTGCCTCCATACGTTACCATCCAAGTCAACCCCGCCACATATTCGGCCCGCCTAATCGACCCAACACAACTCCATGCCATATGAAATGAGGCCTTCTTTCTCTTCCTCTCTGACATTAGGCATCAAAATGCATGCGTAAGAACTAGGTCTGATGACATCCACAAAATGGAGAGATGGGAGCTTACCTGCTCACTTCTCTTTTATGCGCCATAATTCAACATGCCCTTGTTAAGTGCCTCCTTCGTCTCCCACTACGCCCGATATGTTCTTAAGAATTGCAGCCAGCATTATCTCCTAAGCTTACCTGCTCACTTCTCTTTTATGCGCCATAATTCAACATGCCCTTGTTAAGTGCCTCCTTCGTCTCCCACTACGCTCGATATGTTCTTAAGAATTGCAGCCAGCATTATCTCCTACCATGTGTGCTCCATGCATTCAATCCACCCGAAGGAGAGGAGAGGGCGGTTACCTACATTTCATTTCCTTGCCTTTATTTTTACCCTTTGGCGCCACGAGAGTCTCTTGCTTCTATGATTACCTCATGTACTTTTGAATTCATCTCCTTTGATATCAACATCGAAATGTCACTGTCTCTTCTTCCTCCCCTTCCGTTCCCTCCTACATCATTCTCTGTCAACGCTCTCTTGGCAAGTCTTCTCTATCCTTCCACACGTCGCCTCTTTGATTGTGACATGATCAAATGATGGGAAGATCCATAACCTAGACCATATTAGCACAGACTAGCCTAAATTTGACTAAGTCACTTTACTGAGGACCAACACTTGTTTCAGCACAGCTATGTTTGGATCACCAAGTACTAATCATCTTTATCTGTTTGTTGTCGCTTTAGTTTCTTCTATCCCATCTCACCTTAGTCCCATCTCCTACGCCCACACTTACTCGCTGAAGAGCGAAGGTGAGCGCGTTGCTTCTACTTCCTACTTCGCAATTTTCAGGCTAGCCAAACCACCACTTCCCCATCTCACTGCTTACTCAATTTATTTTCTTCTTGTAGATATTGCCTTAACCTGGCGCACTAAATGAGCCTTCGACTGAAGTTTTAAGACAAACTCTGGGTGGCAGGCTAACTGACTTGTTGCTGCGTACAATAACATAAATAGTAGAGTCACTTAGCAGGGCAGTTTAAGTTGCAGGATGCCTTGTACATTCCATTCTGCAATCTTCTCATCACACCCACATCCTCCGCTCCTTCTCCTTCCCTCTCTACATTTGGCTCGACCTCTGTCGTCTTCCGCGTGCTCGACAGTTGGCCCGCCGGCCACGGGTTCAATGTGGTTTGCAACGGTGACGCGGAGGAGTTGGATACCATCTAAAAGGGTGGCAAGTGCCACCACTCCGCCTGCTCATCCATATCCGACCACTGACACGTCGTAGTCAAATAGTCGGACAGGTCGCATTCTGATTCATCATTCACCACCAACCCGACCACGTCATCGTTGCCCTACGCTGGGATCTGTTGTTTCTTTATGTGGTTGTCCTTCGTCCCATTGTAGCGAATGAGGTCCAATTGGAGCAAAAATACTATTGAAATGGATATGGGCAGACAAAACTGAATAAGGTCTAAAGACTGCTGCTGCTGCTGCAAGCGATAAGGCAAGTGAGTCAGTGAGCAATCATTCACACAAGAGCGGGATGCCCTCCGCAAAATTTCCTTGTTGAAAGCAGTGCAGTCAATTAGAGGGGTAAGGGGAAGCGGAGAATCTGTGAACACCTTAACAGCAGTTCAATACCTTAAAAATGGCTAATAGGCTACAACGTGCGGGGTAATGACTGCTTCATTGATGAGCAAAATTAAACCATTTATCTAGTCGGCAATTAGAGGATGATAACCCTGGGAAGGGGTGGTTGGCGCCAGTTACATTTTCTTCAATTCAAATAAGGGCACCTTTGTTGAGGAGACACCGTTGCTTGATCTTTAGCAAAATGCTTTTTGAGCAATTGAGGAAGGAGACCACCTATTCTTTTCCCGACATCTCTACTTGCAGACTTACCAGCATTTTACATGATATGCACGAGAACTCTTTCTGCTTGCCTTTTTAAGCAACAGTTGTTCACTCTCCGAATAATTTATTTCACATTCCAACCTGAGTAACATTGACCATCAAAATCAAAGAGACTACAATTGCAGCAGTTGAAAACCAGATGCATACCCTAACTGAGTAGTTCTTTGCTAGCATCATAAATGACTATTTTCTCAACGTGGCTGACAGCATTCGCGTTTGAAAATAATCGCCTTCCATCTTGAGGCCAAAGAGTAGGATTTGCGCCTCAAATATCTGGTGGGAGGTCGGTGGTAGCGGTTGTCAGGTCATGGAAGAGCGTAGAGCCGAGCTATGGTGAGGAAGGTGCGGCGGATATAGAGGTGAAGAATGGAGAGTGAGAGGTTGACGATGGTCCACCAACTGAAAACGGTCAGTACAGCAGGGTAGCAATCATTTTCCAAACCACAGCCTTTACTATAACGCCGTAGTAACATTGTGACTCCGTGGAGCAACGGTAGCGCGTCTGACTCCAGATCAGAAGGTTGCGTGTTCAAATCACGTCGGGGTCAGTGCTTATTCTCTTCGGCCTCCACTTTCCCTTTGCCACTTCCAGCAGCAATTTCCGATCACCAAAACACTGTTTTAGTACCGCTGTCTCAGAGATTGTGGGGTCCTAGCAAAACATTGCCCTGCAAAAGTGGCTGTTTGAAGGGATAGTCGTGAAACGAGGATTACCCTAACGCTGGGAGGGACCATTACTTGACAGCATGAGATGTGGAACCAACTATTGAGTGACCGTTTTGCCTGTTGCTTGACGCATGGCATGTCACTTCAGAATGCAATAAGAGTCTTTGGTCCCGCTGTAACGAAATGTCTCTCCGGAGAGTTGATGGTAGTTGGGTTGGTTACCGCGCCAGAGCCTAATTCAAGAGACCACAAAGGCCTGACTGTAACTCCGGCCGCCACGACGTTGTTACACTCAAGTAGTGATCATGAAAGACAAGTCGGAAGGTGAGTAGATGGAAATTTTTAGCCAGTGGTTTGAAGTTCGGCAACGCTGACCAAAAATTGCAGGGAAGTCAGGAGTATACCGTCCGTTATGTCTTAATTTGATAACCTATTAAAACAATTTAATTTATAATGTGCGACATATAGCCCCAAAGGTGATTCAAGCAGCAAATGAATGGCAACTTAGAAATGAATGGACTAGCAGAGTCGTATGTGTTCGAAGAAGGAGACATTTTCTCGCAATCATACCCGAAATTATGCAAATCATTCAAAAATGTGAAAGGCTTGGCCTAACGCCCAACTTTTGTCCTTTCCACGACCACTATCTTCGTCACAACTATGTGACGATCGACATTTTTAGGTTTTTAGGACACAATCTGGTGGTAGCATTATGCCAAAACAGATAAATACATTGAAATTTTACTTGGCAGTTTACTTTCTCGTTGGCTCCACAGATACGTGATGAGTCAATTTTCTTCCCTCATTTCTCATCTTCCAGATATGTTATTATAGTGCATTGGCAAGTGACAGTTGCGGTTTTTGCAACTGTTGATACCTATAGATACGTAAAAAGGGCTGTCTTTACTTTTTTTCTTTGCTTAATCCGATCGTTACTGTTGTTGCGTAAATGTTGCTTAAGGCCTTATTCCATATGTTCATGGGACGATTGTAGGCAAACTAAAGAATATGGTAAGAACTAAACACAATTTAAAATTGAACGACTAAAACTTAAAATAACTGCCCAATCGTTCCATTTCCGAAGCTTAACGTGAACGCGGCATGCGTCACACAGTGCCTACATTCCAAAAATTTGGACGAATATTTTGAAAAAACTGCCACAAAAACGGTTTACTTTTATTATTGTCGTACTGCCAAACACTTGGCATATTATTGTATTTTACCCACCTAGCTCCAAAGTCGCATGTCTGTAACATAAACGACAAAAGAAATACGACTGCAACAATGAAATGGTGGACCGTACGATCTGTATTTTTTTCCTTTTTTTCGCACAGGCTTCAGTATCGAGCCCTCAACCCCTCTCATTGCTTGCATTATACCGCAATTGTAATTCAGTTCTACCTTCGAGAACGGGTGGGTTTTGGTAATCCAAACAGTGAAATAAACTCCTAATTCACTTTTCTACTGCTCATTTGGCTAAACCAAGATGAAGAAACATTTTACTGGTCCTTCCAATGAGGCACGCCGCACACTTCTGACGCACAACCTCAACTGACGCAAATGAAATGATATTTTGTCACGGTAGCAAGGTGTTTGTGAACTGGGATTGAATAAAACACTGTGGCTATCTACAACTAGCACAGCGAGATTCAAAGCTCCTGCAGAAACTAACCTTGTAAAGACTTTTGACGATTTTAGCCAAAGCTGGAAGATGATTGTTAGTTCATTGATGTGTGGAGATTTCGCCTCACCCGATGCTAGTCAGTCCGAGAGATAGAATCAAGAATTTTGCCCTCATCCGTGCCACACACACACATGCCCACCATGTGTCAGTGTGTGGCGCGACAAGTGTGCTTGCCTACTTGTGTTTGCTTCAGTGCATTATGCAGTGTGAGAGGGATGAACACTGCCCCTGATGGGAACATAAAGCAGCCAAGCCAAGCCAAGCCAAGCCAAGCCATTCTACTGACCTGATAACGACTTGCATTACTTCGCCAAATGTCAATCGGTCCATGCAGATAAATGTTAATTATTCTAGGACTTTTCACTCGGCAAATGTCATCCCATGACAAAATAGTAGTGTGAAGCCCGTTCCAATGGGAAATAGTTTACGGCAAAGGGATGGAGTGATCGACACTTCAACCTTCTATTGGTCATCTTCAAGTCTTTTGTTGGCACTTGAGTGTGCCACTTATCCTCATGTGAAACGTTTGTGTGAGGCTGTTGGGACCTTAACACAATTACGAAGGAGTTTTAGTAAACTACGAATTCTGCTCTCTCTTTCTCCTCCTCACCTACGGTGTCGCTGACAACACTAACAGGAAGTGCCTGAGCCGTCAAACCTAAGTCAAGTCTACAGGACGACCATCTTCTACTTCAGGCATTGATGAAGCATCTATCCGTTGAGACAGACCTGCTGGTTTCGCCAGTGTTCAGAACCTGAGACAGGCAGTTGTCAATCTTGTCTTGCCTCAATCCAGCAGGCAATTTTGCACTTACCTCAGACCAAATGCAAGCAAAGACTACAGAGGAATACTCTGGAAACATAGCGTAATCACTCGCGCCATCAGCGAATGCATGAGCGCTTGCACATTAATCCTGCCATCTGAGTTCGCAATATGCTGAAGTTGCACTTCTGTGCATGAATGGTCGTCCAAAATGCACTTTCATGGGGACATGGATAATATTGCAAATTTGTTTGTTGATGAAGTTTGTGGTCAAGAACACTCAGAATGCCATGCTTACTGACAAGACCAAGCCAAATTCTCAGAAGCTTTGCCTGTTTGAGACGCACTGGCATGCATTAGTTTTGGGTGAGAATAAGGGACTAGAGGACATTGCGAACAAAGTCAGAGATGGTTAGCGGTGCTAAAAGATGAAGTGGTAAGTAGGTAGACAATGTAGCAGATTAATTTACATAAGGGATGATTTGGATGCGTCGACAAGAGGCTTACGACTTCTGCAGACGTAAAGGCATAAACGACTCGAGGTGTGCGGATGCATGGTCTAGGAAAGAACTGATGCAAAAATGGATGAATGCCGCAAACACGGGCTAATCGCAGCCGCATGGGCAAAGTCGCCAAGAAATTGTGGGTGGGTTACAGTATAGAAGGACAAAAATTTGGTAGAATTTCATAGATAGGGCTAAGCGTTAAGCATAAGGGTAATGGAATGCCAAGCATCCAGTAAATTCACACCGTTAAGACGTTGTCTGTAAGACTAGGAGTTAAATTTTCACAAAATTATACATTTTAGTACACCTTGCACTATTTCAATCTTCACACGCTGTTCGTTTGTACCCTACACGCCGATTAACCTGTAAGTATCTTGCGCTTTTTCGTCCTTTACACTATCTCCACCTATCCGACTATGATGCCTTTGCGTCGTAAACCGGGCTCTGCACCGTCAGCTCCTAATTTTGCAATGGTACTCATGAGATCTGAAGACAGCGAATCCGAACTGCAGAAAGTTGATCCCAAACAGGTTGTGGGTGCTAAGCACAGACCGAGGAGGATTCCACCTCAAACCCTCTGACTCGATACAGTAATGGTACAATTTCGGCACTGAAGTTTATAAGGAGTCCTATAACCGTAAATGCCACTTAGTTCTTTTTGTCAAAGAATAAAACTAGTGTAGGAAATCCACATTAGCTTGAAATTTGAAAATGGCTTCAATACAAGAAGTGAAACCACAAAATACATTATGAGCAAATTTTGTCGCTATCTTTGGGCAATGATGACTCTCTCTTCTGGCAATGATGAATAATAAATGGACGATGAACCTCTACCTAAAAACAGGCAAACATGGGTCTTAAGTAGCACGCGCCGGTTCTTTATAGCCTGCTGAAACAGCTCTAGGGAGAGTTGATGTCTGTGCTATGAAGCTCCCAAGCACAGTGAGTGATCGAGCTCCACGCTCGAATGTGGTTGAGCTCCACGCTCGAAATAAACGCTAATCCATCCTGCGATCGTAGTTAGGATGGATCGCAAATGAGTAGTCACGTACTTCGCGTCACCTTCGCATAATGCTTCTTAGCGTTGGCGTGGCTCTACAGCAAGTGTCTTCTCTTTATGGCACGTGTCCTTCTTGAAGGGAGGATGCAACGGAACTGGTAGCGGTGTAAGGGGGTTGGTATCTACATCCTTCTGATCGGCTTTCATGCCCTGAAAGGAGCTGGGATTTTCCAGTGTAGTGCTAATACCTGTACGTCGAAAATCTTGCGTACATGTGCCTTATACAAGCACAATGAATTGCACAAACTAGTTGCTCATAGAAGTTGAAAATCCATTGGTGGCACACTGTTACACCTAGAACACCATACTCAATGTAGCGATGCATCAGGATGATACCGGACGCTCAGCGTCACTAAAGTTTACGCAGCGGTGGGGTGGATTTGCTAATGGAAACCAATTTTATGGTGTTGGTTGCATTCATCTTCCGATTTCACTTGTTACCATTGAGTGTAAAATACTAAGAGCTTTCATATGCATCGATTGCGAGACATTATCTTAGAGCTGGGTAAATCGAGGGTGTGATTAAGGCAGAATGCTTACTTTTACAGCAATTCCTACAAAGCATAGAGTAGCTGGAGAGGAATGAAATGCTCACAGAAGCATTGCCAAGTCCAATTCTGAGACAAGGCAAATATGTGATGGCTGCATCTCCATTGCCGGTCCTGAGAAGTCATTTAGCCCTAGGTGTTTATAGTGGTCCTCAAAATAAAAAAATTAAATTGAGAGATCCTTTGACCTTAGTATACCTTGAGTTAATTTTGAGAAGCAAATCTGGTAGTTCTAAAATAATGCCCTATAAACGCAACCATGAAGCACAAGTGATAAAGCTGATCGCCAAGTCGTGTCTTGCATAGCCAGGTCTAACTTACTCTAGCCTGCATTCCTTTGTTCACTAACTTCTCTACATTGGGCAAGCAATACCAAGCAAATAATTGTGGTCTGATTTGGTGTCTGCTAATGAGTAGTGAATAGATCTATCAGCGATTGATATACGAATAGGTCAAAGAGATCTGCTTCTTGCCCATGAATATTTGGATTAATAGTCAAAAGCTGCTAGTATGCGTTTCAAATTCTTTGTTTTAGCAAATGCTTGTGTCTCACTAGGGAGGACAGTGAGATTGACTCAATCCCGATGGGGTGAGCACTGAGCAACACTTGCTACGCTAAGAGAGGCAAAGTTGTTGAAGACCTAGGCGGAAGGCCAGATCGTTACAAGGGAAGAAAATGAAAAGAAAGGAGAGCTAAACGATATAAATGGATGGAGAAACACATGGAAGGCAAGAGGGATAAGGGTTATAGAGTTCATGTGGGGAACGAAGAAACGCTTTCTTGATTGTCTAGTAATTAAGATCCCTTTCTCTCATGTAGGCAGCCCGGGTTCAACTCCCGGTCAGGGATCTAATATTACCACCTCACATATTGCGGTGCATTGCATTGGTTCCGATCTTGTGGTGCAATTGATGAGTCTAGGGAATTTATGCTCGACCAATAATAAAGAAAATTGGATCAGTAGGAATGAGAGATAAAAAGATGCTTCAAGAGAACCTGATCAAATCGCTAGTAAGTCCTTGATTTGGGCAATGATGAATGATAAATAGACGACGAACCACGACCTTAAAACAGGCAAACATGGGTCTCAAGTAGAACCCGACGGTTCTTTATAGCCTGCTGAAACAGCTCTAAGGGAGAGTTGATATCTGTGCTATGAAGCTCTCAAGCACAGCGAGTGGTTGAGCTCCACGCTCGAAATAAACGCTAATCCATCCTGCGATCGTAGTTAGAATGGATCGCAAATGAGTAGCCACGTACTTTGCGATACCTTCGCATAATGCTTCTTAGCGTTGGCGTGGCTCTACAGCAAGAGTCTCCTCTTTATGGCACGTGTTCTTCTTGAAGGGAGGATGCAACGGAACTGGTAGCGGTGTAAGGGGATTGGTATCTACATCCTTCTGATCGGCTTTCATGCCCTGAAAGGAGCTGGGATTTTCCAGTGTAGTGCTAATACCTGTACGTCGAAAATCTTGCGTGCATGCACCTTATACAAGCACAATGAATCGCACAAACTATTTGCTTATAGAAGTTGAAAATCCATTGATGGCACACTGTTACACCTAGAACACCATACTCAATGTAGCGATGCATCAGGATGATACCGGACGCTCAGCGTCACTAAAGTTTACGCAGCAGTGGGGTGGATTTGCTAATGGAAACCAATTTTATGGTGTTGGCTGCATTCATCTTCCGATTTCACTTGCTACTATTGAGTGGAAACTACCAAGAACTTTCATATGCATCGGTTGCGAAACATTGTCTTAGAGCTGGGTAAATTGAGGGTGTGATTGGGGCAGCATGCCTACTTTTACTGCAATTCCTACGAAGCAATGCATAAGAGGTGGAATTCTTCTAACTACTCTATAAAGTGAGATGTCCAGTACCCTCTTGGGACATAAAAATTAGGAACTTCCCACTTTGCTTTACTAGTATCGAACGTTCGCTCTTTTATTCTAAGGACGATACAGTGATTCACGTTTATAGCTCAGTAGAAAGGTTTCAGATTAGAAGCTGTTTAACCTTCGAAAAATGGAATAAAACGGTACCGAGTGTGTACCCCTTAGTAACATGAATGTTTTCTACAGTCCAATCGGCGTACAGGATTAGGAACCTAGGTGCGAGGTGCATAGGCTATGCAATGCGCGGAAACACACACCGCGATTTGTATAGCGCTAGTCTGTTCCTCTGCAAGCTAAACAATCCAGAGCGTCATGTATGCTTTTACCCTATGCAATTTACTCTAAATGTAGACAAACAATGTTTCCTAGCATATGGATAGAGTGTTCTGATGTCTGATGAACAGAAATAACAAGGGGACTTGATGCGTAATGGCCGAATCTCCAAAGCATTCGAGCCCAATAAACGGCGAAAGCAACATGGCAGTTATGATTTGCTAATGCATCCTCTATGCTCAACAAGAGAAAAATCAATAAGGAGACTTGTGTGGGTAAAGGTAGAGATGTTTATTAATTTGTACGGCAGTTGCAGGCTATACTCAGGAATGACAGCATGCGCTGCGTGTTCGAAGCACGATAGAATTGGAGGAGAGCTAGCTCCTCCACCTCCATGGCATCAAGCGGCTTCTTCGCGAGCGTCGGTGTGAGCACAACCCCGATCGCGGTTGCTGTTTACCAACATTGCTGCGACCATCCGCACGGCTGTGCACATTGTGGCACCACCTCATACGACCACACACATGGCGTCCAGCATTGCGGCTTCTGCTCACACGGCAACGCACACGGCGTCCAACATTGCGGCTTCTGCACAGACCACAATGCCAACTTCTGACCATATTGTGAGCCCTTCACAGCCTCACCCCACGGTGCCCACTTCCACGGATACGAGCACGGCCAACTTCCACACTCCATCTCTCTGACTGTCTCTGCTGCCTTTCAAACTGATTTGTGAGCTGTGTGTGCGCCTATATACTAGTCACCTCGTCTCCAACCGTTCCGCGTGATGTTCGTACTCACCGTACCCTCATTTCTGCACTTGTGCTTGCCGATCTCCAACAATGTTCTCTTAGTCCGACTACTTTAGGTAATGCCGAGCACAATATTTTACCTTATACGTAAGAGATAATTAGAAATCAGGCAAATAATTTTATGGATGGTGACTGGACCTGCTGGCGTACAGCTCGCAGAGCACAGGCCGACATCAAACTATGCTAAACCACTAAATGCGGCTCGTCTCTTTTCCATTTGTACTTACGTTGAAAGAAAATAACCCATTAGCATCAAATGTCCTCTCGGCTGTAGGTAATTTGTCCCGCCATCAACCGTACAGAGGTTGGCCTTCGTAACACTCAGTGAGTGGCGATGTGATGACCAACCCACAGTACGCGACCATGAGCACAACGGACTCGATATTCTTTTGACTGATCGATGTGTATGGTGGAAGAGGCGACGTAGACATTGGCGGCTGATATGAAGCAAGATCATAGGTGGGAGACACATAGCTCTAACCGAATCTCGCCCAACCAAAAATACTCTTCCATGTGTTTGCCTTTTTGTTGTTAACTGTAGGATTTGTGACATGTCGCACCATTTCTTGTGCGCATGTAATGCTGCACATTGATATCACGCCTAGATACGAATTTGTCTTCGTCAAATTTACCTTTGCGACTAAATATTTACCTTTGTTACCGATATCTTACAAAAATTTATGTCCAACGACCTAGCTCACTGAGCCTTTATTAAAGTTGCCACGATTAATTACACGAAACCTAGAAAAATACCTCATTTATGTGTGAAAACGTCTGCAGCGCTCTTTGGCAAGCTGAAGTAAAGCCCTGCGCAGGTTGACGAACAAGCCATTTCAGACGCTTAGCTTAAAGAACTGCCATCCCTTCACAGTGTATGTTTAAATTCGATGAAATGGTGCAGTGGCTACATGTAGAAGCATTTATAAACATTTGGCAATGACTAATACAATTCGGTTTCTGAAGCGCTGATTCTCTGCCTTATTTTTAATGCGATTTTTCTACTTGGTGTGGCTCCTTTACTGTACTGCACATAGGTCGCAGCAGCCATCCGTGTAAATACGTTATTGAAGTAAATACTTAGTCTCCTCATCTGGTTCAAGTCTCATGTGGCCGCAAAGCCGACGGAATAGACGTCTCTATTCCCTGCAATGCTATTCATGCTCTTTTTGCTCTGATTCTCAAACGACTCCCTGCTAACTCGCTTGCACCTCATTACTATAAAATAGACTCTTTCCTTCCCTATGCCTTGGGCCGTTGACCCGCGTGGCAGATATTTGTTAAGAAAGCTCCAAGTTCGGGTCCTATTCCCTCTATCTTACTTAACTTCGTCAGCTTACCTTGCACAGCAAAAAATAAAGTAATCAGGGTGGACATAAATTCCGTCTCTTTGTCGATATAGCATAATGGTAAATTCATTACTCAATTTGATTTTGTGGAACACTTGACAACTGCTCTGAATGTCAGGCACCCTGGCACTTCCGTGGACCTGCCGATTTCTAGCCAAGCCTTTTAGAGCGCAAAAATTGCCTGTTTCTGCTCAATGATCATGGCTGATAGGCCACTAGTCGGCGGCACATAAATCATTTAGGCATTTCCACCATGCAAAATTGCACTGGTCCATGGTGCAGTTTTGGTAAATGTGAGCTGACCTTAACTGCCCTTCGATACATGGGTGCCACTCGTTTTGACAGCTACCTTTGTGCAAAGAACTCATTGCACTAGGCTAAGTGTTTACTTCCTGCAACGAAGATGTGGCCAAAAGGCATGGGCGTTGAACTCACAATTTGCGTTTTATCCTCGATCCGACTTGACTAAACCTATGTATAGATACGCCAATAGTATTTTAGAAAATTTGGCTGGAGCAAGTATTTTGCAGTCACACTGGTAACACTTTCTTCTGCTATATATAAAGCCCTCACCTCACGTCTTCTATGGTGGGACAAAATTCTTTTGCTGCCAAATTTGAATGAGTTAAATGCTCTCTTTATTTTGCCTCACTGATACACTGTGCAAATCATTTGGAAGGTCCTGGGTTAGCGAGTACCTTTTAATGTGTAGCATTTTAGAACAAGCTATTGGGTTGGATTTACCTTGGCGTTGTTTTAATCGCTATTTCAAAGCGGCTCACCTATATATTCTCACCTCTTGGCAAGACATCTACTCTTCTTGTAATACCAATACCTTTCGACTAGGTATATAGGAAGTTGTTTAGATTTAGACCAACATACAAGACGCGTAAAAATTATTGGCGCAGGCCATGGTATATTCCACCTTTAATGTGTCTTTCTCACTTTGTGCAGAGGACGTCTAAAAATTGTAAGTTTAATACAGTCATGTTGCATTGCAATGAGTCTAAGAGAACAGATTACAGGCAAAGATATGCAATTAAACTTCTTGCGCCACATGTGCACTGTTTCAAAGCATGTTCGAGCCTTAAAAAATGAACCGCCAAGCAATCACGTTATCAACAGCACTGCCACGCACGAAGGCGCATTGATGACGAAGTTAGAACTACCAGTGAAGTCGCCCTCTTTCCCTCCAACCGTGCCACTTTCTTTTGCGAATGACTTGCTGCTGAATGGAATTTAGCAACATAATTGAACAAACTAAGATATTTAACGCGTTAGGAAACGGCATTTTAATGTGGGTTAGTAGAAGTCCAAATCGACAAGTAGGTGTGATTTTCGTAGCAACAAAATGGTGTCACTTCTTACTGGAGACTTTAGGTATTGTAATGTTTGGCCTGTAGCATGCACTCTCGTTTCCATGCGCTGCAATAGCTTTGCATGTATGTGGTGATCTTAACTTTTGCAACATGTCTATTGTCTTTGCGGTAATTACGGAGGTCACTCGTGAACATATGGATGCATGAGAAAAGTGTTGAATTAGTGTGTGACACATGCCCTTGAAGTGGTTTAATGGGATGGGAAATACATAGGCGAGCAAAGTGAATGAAAATCTATGCGGCTAGCGTAAGTTACCATCCCCATGTGTAGGCTGAACTCAAATGCACGTGTGTTGGATCTTATCGGTTCGATTTAGTTGTGACTGGGTTGGAGGAAGCTAGCACTGCCAACCGGGCACAAAGTTATGATCTGCGATGGAATCACATAAGCAATTATTTGTTATATGTCAACCGGTCATTCTATTTGACAGATGCTGGAGGCGGACTGCGGCTGAAACACATAAAAATGTGCATAGGATCGAAGTGGAAGGTTGATGTCTATTTTTCGCGACTGATATGTGGTGGAGTCGTGGATGGTATGCGCATGGATAAAACCAGTTCCCATTCCCATCGCTGTTTTTCAAACGCTTATGTACTGCAGAACTCTCTTTATTATTCATGACCTAAAGACATATTTTTACAGCTTTCGAATAAAACGCAGTGCTATTTTTCACAAGTTATAACAGTTTATTCATGCTTTTTTAGAGAAAACCATCTCATTGCTTCCGGGAGAGTTTAGGAATGCTTGCAATTTTTAGATACTGTGACCAAATAATGGTGCAGTACTTCATTCATAGGTCCGTCGCGCGGTATTGTCGGTTCCCCAAGTTTTAATGGTCTTAGCTCAAGGCGTACTATCTTAAGGGTTTTACTTTGATTCGCATGTTTGGCGTACCCAGGATTCCGTAGTCTCCACCATTAAGTCAAACTTCCTCATTCACATTTACTCCTTTAGTTTTTCATTTAATATGTACACTTTGAGTAGTGAAAAATATTTACTAAGTTATTTTTCAAGGTCTTGCTGCCGATCGGCAAGTTCAATTCTTTAGTGAAAAGACGCGAGTGAATGTGCAACCAACTGAACCAAAAGACGTTGTTAAAAATGTGCAATTAATCCTTCATTTGACAATAAGAAAAGCCTTGTGAAAAGGGATGTCTATTTATCCCTAAAACAATTGCTAGTGACTACCAGCGCGAGCGAGCTGTTTACGCGTTCAAAGCAGGAAAGAAATAGAGGACAGCATCCACACCGTCATCCAGCCTTCTCACTTACTTGACATTCAGATACCTCCACCGTTGCTGCACTCGTCTCTACGATTTCGCGCATTGTGACACCACCACAGACGCCACCACACATGGCATTCCTATAGCGGCTTCTGCACCGGCCACAATGAGCAAGTTGCGAACCCTTCACATCCTCAATCCATAGTGCCCACTCCTACGGGTACGAGCATGGCCAAAGCTCGTAATCTATTTTTTTAAATGTCTCCTTCCCTTCTTTGAAACTGACTTGTGTGCTAGAGTGTGTCCACTTATATATTCTCCACCATGTCTCAAATCGTTTCGCATGGTGTCCATGCTCTTTGCACTTCGCACGGTTCGTGATGATCAGGCAAACAAACTCCATTGACGAATTTACCCACTAAATGCATTGATTAAATGCAACCTTCGACCACTTGGACTAAGCGTACAACCAATTTTCAGCATTAGACTAAATGCACAAAATTCATCAAAATTTTCTGCTAGAAACACGTAGCAGGTGTAGTATAATCAGAAGGCAATATAAATAGGAACCCTATAAGATACGGTTTTAGGCTGATGGATGTTAATACCATGACATCTAAGATTTGCTGCTGGAAGTTTCAGAGTCCGCTTTTAAAGCTCTATTCTCAAGCCATGTTGTACTTCGTATTGTCACGTCCGCCTCCACTCGTCTTGCTTCACGTTATCTTTTCCGCCCTTCGGTACTTGTCACTGTCTCCCTCCCAATTCGGATCCTCCTTGCCTATCTTCCACTTCAGCCGCCTTCATTCTCATCTGCTCGTCAGTTGTAGCCCCATGCAACCGTTCTCGAGACGTCAAAGGACCAAAACAGATAGATATTTTACTGCCAACCTCTCGTACTCTCATTGTGCTGTCTTCCTTTGTGTCTCTCCTACTTCAACCATGTGCATCATTTCGGTAGCATCACATCTGGTATGCAGTGTAAATTGCATAAAAAAGGGAAAAGAGGCCTTTCCTTTCTTCCTCTTAGACATTAGGGATCACAGTGTGCACGTAGGAACTAGGTCCGATGAAGTCCTCGACATGGAGGGGTGGGAGCCCACTTGCCTCCTCCTTTCCCACATCCCACTCAAACGCGTCCATGGTGAGTGTCCCCTACGTGCCGCACTACACGCATCACTGCATACTGTGTCTGTTGAACGTAAAAGAGATGCATGATTAGAAGTGGTCTGCTAAGTTAGCAGCAAGCAAATCTAAAATGGAGATAGAAGGGTGTAGGTCACTACTACTTCTGTTGTTTAACAGTTGGAGAGGGCGTAAGAATGTTTTAAATTGACGTGAACAGGTTGGCCCTAATATTTTACCTGCAAATGTGGAGCTGCATCCCATCTGGCTGTATCCTTCATTCTCGATGATGAGGTAATGCATTTCGTATATTTTTGTGATAGTTAGGGAGCATGGTGACAAGACCAGCCTATTCGGTGCACTACAAATGAGAAGTAATGCAAAATGTGTTCCACTGCATACTAAAGCAAACATTTAGGGCAAGTTAATTGTGTGCAACTCTGCGTTCATGATTTAAGACATCTACACAGCCTGGTGTGGGTGCATTTCTTTGTACATCAAAGCAGTCAGAGGGCAAGCAATTTCTGGCAACGCTTGTGCCACAGAAACGATCTTGAGCAGATCGTCAAGTTGGCACCAGAATAAAGTAGAACGCTAATGGCTTCGGAAAAGTGGGCACAAAGTAACAGAGAGATCGATGGAAACATTAAGGCAAAATCTGCATCGAATGCATGCATGAATGTACAATGGTCATTATTTTTTTCGATTGCAACTTTGTAATTTCATGTAAATTGATTTTTGGGTACACAGATTTGCTTCTTTTTGACAGGAATGAATTATGCGGCATGGCAAAATTTTGACAGTTGGTTTGCGAATCGCATACCACGCTTAATATCCGCATTACGACCTACCTGATTGAATGCAGATTTGTTTTGCCCTGATAAAGTAGAAGGGCAAAGCACTTCAGATGTTAGTATGTGTCTTAATGAATCACAAGATCGATGGTAATATCCGCAGGAAAAATAAAATGCTTCATTACGCAATAATTTCCTTTTAACACAAGAATTGGTAATTTGACGTCTGTGGGGTTATAAAGCCTCAAATTAGCAAGAGGGGGTTTAAAATCAAGGGTGTCAATTAAGATAGATAGATTTTTGCAAAGGAAGCTTCTCCTAGTTTTTCGCTGGGACAAAACCGCATGTTTCATTTCTTATCCTGTTTCACTGCCGACATATTCTGCATTTTCACACAGTTCTATCAACGGTGTTAGCAGCGGCAAAGAGTAAAAGACAATTTCTTGATGAATGCAAGGAAGCTTGCAATTTATCATTCAAGTCATCAACCTAGGATGAGCCTCGCAAATAACTGCTTTTGATCCTATTTTTCATGCAGGTTTAACCTTCTTAGCTCTGTTAGCCCCTTCGAAATACCCAAGTCTTGGCAATAAAAGTTATCCGCATTTAATGTTATTTCTACCTTACATGTCGCGTGGCATGAGAAATAGATTTCAGCCCACCGTAGTAAAATGTTCCAACGATCTTCGAATTCAACTGATATGAAATGAAAAATAACTTCACCTCTCCTCCGGCAGCCCTAAATAACGCTACTGGGGCGTCATAAACCACCCCTCTTTATCAGCTTCCATCATGGGAATGCCATTTCTCGAAACAAAGAATGAAGTGAAAGCCCATAAGAGCCAGTTTGCGTTGCCAACGGTTTTAAGATGAGGTCATCCAAAGAGTGAGCATTTATAAGAAAACGAATGTGCCTGGCTTCCTGATGGTTGGAGGTGGTGGCACGACTGCACATCAAAGCGTAGTGGTAATGGAAATTCGAAGCAGTGAATTTAAGTTCTTTTAATTCCTTTTCTACCTCAGCGGGGATGGTTTACGGGACCTCAAAAATGCAAGATGGATTTACAAAGCAGCACTTTGTCCAAAATCGGCAGATCATGTATATAATGAAGTTTGACCTGTCGGTGTTCTCGTCGCTGTTGCTGCACAATGCAACACTGAAATGGAATGGTGAATTGAGAAGAAGTGGAGAAGAGGCAGAATATTCACATATATAAGTGGAAGTTGTTTGCATATTATAAGTAAACTTTCGAAGTTCTGATTATTCTTTTGGTGTAGAGCAGTAGATAGGAACTCGGAGGAAGCGAGCCGGGATTCACATTGTTTTATTCACATTAGAATGGCTATAGGCATCGATGTGCCGAGTTTGATCACGCTGTTAGAAGTTTATTCAAAACTCTCTTATAACTGATTGGTTTGCAGTTGACGCCACTAACTTAGGCGATAAGAGGCTATAATAATGTAAAAGAGTTTTCAATGAACAGACGGATTCCTTGATTTGTGGGCCACTGTAATTGCAACCGCCTTCGCGTCTTCCCGTCACGAAAAGTTAGCTCTTCTTTACAAGCTCTAATCCGTCGTACGTAAGACGAATAGATTCCATCCTTCCCACCACCTACCAGAATTGACCATAATTGGAACTGGGCATTTGCTATATGGAGTGCTCTCCTTCGCCTAGTTATGTCACTCCTAGCCATTCGTTTTCATCGCCGAGACTGACACACAGACTTGAACACTTCTCTCTCACATGAGTGGCTTTGGTGGCTTCGACTATCGGCCATCCTTCATGTCAATGTATGAGAGCCACTCTCGCTACCCCTCCTTCGACTATTGGACAATACTGCTTCTTACGTTATCATATGCACTCAATCAATTTTGGCTGTGCCTTAACGCTAGTGTTGTTAGTCAGAATTATCCTTTACTGAGAGGGAGTAGCAATGAGATGGTATCAAGTTTGGTTTGAGATAAAAGGAGGCGTGAGGTGAAATGAAAGGTTCGCCAACTCACAAATTCCTGCGTAGTAAAATAGGTGCGGAAGACATTAGGTTCTACCCATTTGGTCAAGATGCAGGAAAAGGGATTGCAAACACTCATGGCAATGGAGAATCGGATGTGAAAATGGAAATCTGATGAACGATTCGATGTCAAGCTCAAGTGCAATAGTGAAAAGAAATTGATGATTTGCTAAAGAATTTCGAGGCGCAAAGTCGCACGACTTCTAAAAACACTAATCAAATGCAGCACATGGAACTACAGGGTTCGGTGGACAGAAAGCTCAACCTCCTGTTTCCACTTCACTCATGTCAGGTATGCAAAAAGGAACAGCTTATCTCGTCTTAGCTATTGCTACTAATGCGACGAGAGAAACTTAAGAAAGACGCGTTCTCACTCAGTACTCAACCTTTTGCAAAATATCCCTTCTGCTTTGGTTTCGGATGGGTTAGGACGCCTCTCAACACTACAACCAATTAATGAGCTATCCGTGCCTCCGTAGACAATAGTGGAGCAGTCCTGCTAGCAAAACGGCTTCAGTGTCCGAGCATGTTAGTGCCCTTTTCCATGAATGGAGACCAAAATGTACACCACGAAACTTTTTTGGAAGAATGACTAGAGATCGGAGCAATTCAAAACCAGTAAAACTTTGCTGTGTGTTTCACCTTAGGAGCCAGAAGTTAAGAGTACTTAGAAGAAGCACTGACGTTCATCATTCCATCCCTGAGGCTCGAACTTAGCCTATTGAGATCACTACGGTGAACGGTAGGTTCTTATAGCAGCTGATGTTACACCCATTCACTTAATACACTTAGCAGTTTGGCAAAGAACACTTTGATGCTCCTGTAGCAAAATGCACTTGTTTCAGATAAATTAGGGTCCTGATTTCCGTGGAACTTCCTAGCAGTCATGGTCTCCTAGCCTCCTTTTTTATTCAAGCATATTACACTGTCAATATTATCAAGATGTTTAACCAAAGCGGTAAAATTCAGCTCCTTGGGCATAAAAAGCAAATACAGTGGTTGATAAAAATCAAGCAGCTGATGTTACACCCATTCACTTAATACACTTAGCAGTTTGGCAAAGAACACTTTGATGCTCCTGTAGCAAAATGCACTTGTTTCAGATAAATTAGGGTCCTGATTTCCGTGGAACTTCCTAGCAGTCATGGTCTCCTAGCCTCCTTTTTTATTCAAGCATATTACACTGTCAATATTATCAAGATGTTTAACCAAAGCGGTAAAATTCAGCTCCTTGGGCATAAAAAGCAAATACAGTGGTTGATAAAAATCTAAGTGAATTATTGAGCTACGAAACCATAATCTTACAGACATCTGCCAGGAACACAAGCCTTTCCTAGCACTAGGTAAAGCTTGAAATTGACTGCTAAGTTGCCCCTTCCAGATTGTGTTCCGCGTAGAAACCGAATCCTACAACTTCTAACAAACGTCAAATGTGTGCCATTGTGGAAAATATTCTGATTAGATAAAGTGGGTCCGAGTGAACAGCTAATACCCGTACTTTGGACTTCTGTCAACATCTGAATTCTATTTGCTTTTTCACCGATCAATACCTTAGCGGTCAATCCATTTCAGCCCTTATTTAACCAACACTGCGTACGCAAACTCATCCTTCCCGAATGTGTGAAGAATTAGTGAATTGCTGGAGGAGTAGGTGGTCTGAGCATTGGTCATATGACAGTAAGTATAATGCACATTTGTCTACCTAGATAGAGTTTTGACTCCCTTACTCACACAGGCAATGCATTTTTGGCAATAATTGCCATTGACTTCGAAAAATGCATGTAATGCAAGTGAGAATGCTTTGTGGGAACGTTTAATATGAGCATAAATTGTAAATGCACTCTGAGATTCACCTACCTTGCAAACTGATGTTAATGCAGCAGTGGCGACGCTGGAAAGATGGGCATTTGTTGACCACGCTCCAAATGTAGTGCCAGCCTTTTTGGCCTAGTCGTGAGAACAACGCACACACAGCCAGCGACCTCCCCTCGGTCTTTAAATCGGTTGGGTCATCCAAGCGAGTCACTGTGGCAGGATTTAGTACGATAGGCCTTACCATCCATATCCAGCAAGGATCTTCTTCTACTACCGCACCCATGGATGTTTTCTCTATTTATGGCACCTAAGTGTCCAAAAGGAAAATGCATGCAAATTACCGACTGCAGAAATAAACTAAAATTAGACAGTAGAAAGTGACTAATTAGTAGAAACCGAGTAATTTTGTCCAGTTGCTGATTCGCATACCTAAGTCATCGCAGGACTAGTTGCCCAAGATGATCGACAAACGTAAATCATGTATTATTTGCGAGGCGTTGGCTCTTAATATCAGGCCATGGCATCAACTGAACTACATGAAAACAGCCACTCCAACCAATGCTAGTCCTTCTAGCACCTCGGTGCCTTTAACTTCCTCACTGCCCTTAACTTCACTAACATAGCGCTTTTATAAAATAAAATTTGTAAACACTAAGTGCTAACTAGACAAATTTCGACCTGAGGCCTTCTTTGTAACCCACGACGTCGTATTCAAGTGCTAAGGCATACATTTATCTTGGTGGCTAATGAACACTTAAGAAGCCAGACCGCAAGTGACTCAGCCGGCTGGGATTATAGGAAATTAGTGTAGATCAGAATGTAATGGGCTAGATTGTGAAGCACCGAACCATGGAAGATGTCAGATAAGAAAAGCGAAGGAGCTGCCTCTAAATTTGGCGTTTTCACGCAGAGTAATTTGACTCCGGTCCCTTAAAGTTGTCCGGTCAGCTGCATCTTAAAAGTGTAGAACTCAGTTTGGATTAAATAAAACCATGGAATTAAGGCCTTATCAGTTATGTTTGGTTGGTTACTGAAGATCCATTCATTCATTTATCCATTCATTCCTTTTTCATTTATGGGTTCACTAATTAGTGGGTGTGTGGTTAAGAAAACAGCACATTATAGTTAACATCTTCCTATTCACTTCAGTAGCTTATTAAATCTCAGATCTAATTCCACACAAGCAAAAGGCAACTCAACAGAACCTGTGTGAAATTAGAATCCTTAAAGCAGCAGAACATAGTTAGAAAGGCGAAATTCCCAAAAATTTTTGACGTTGGAAGACTACAGCTTTGAAAATGTTAGTAAACAAATAGAAACCTGCTATTTTAGATGAGGGAATGTAGGTATCAAATGTGCAGCTTAAAGCTGAATGGAGAGACTTCGCGAATCTAATTTTGCTAGTAGAACTGCCAATTGCTACAGACGAATGCAAGGAACTAAGCAGGCACATGAAGTTTTCCATGTGTGGCACTGCTTTTAAACAGAGAGGTCAGATAACAGGACAGCATTCGAGATAGATAGCCTAATCACCCTGTCTAGGAAGAAAGGCACAAGACCCTGCCATTAATTGGAACACTATGTGGACAATGGATAGTCAGGATGCACATAAGCTGCATAAAGACCACCTTCTAATGCACAAAATTTTGTAATTTAAGGGCAACATAAGCTGAATTGTAAGGATATCAAAAAGGAGAGGAGAAAGTCTCCCACTCGTAATGAAATCCATTTTGAACTGCCTCGGAAATTCCTATGGCTTCCTCTCCTTTCAGAATACACTTATTTGGAACTCTTTCGTGACAAATTCCCTGTTGACGATCTAAATGTCACGTTAAATATGCAAATCCTGAGCAAAGAGGAGAGCCATAGAGCAAAGGTGGAAAAAGAATCTGATCAAGCGTTCAGACAAGTTTATTGTTAGAATGACAGTTAGGAAAAGGGCGAGCTTCGTTGCAAGCGTACCTGCGTACAAATTCAAGTACTTCAATAAGCAACATTTTTGATCAATGTGGCCGCTTTGTTCGGCTCTGTAAGGCAAATAGCAAAATGCGTTTAGGTGTTGAGGTAAATGCTAACGCAACTTCTCTGCAGGCAAACTAATGAACGAAAGAACGCGATAAGTGAATGATGTTGAGAGGTGCCGTTTACCAACCCGTCCGTCAAAATTTTGGTTTGGTAGATCGAATCAGGTGATTTTCTTAAAGCAGGAGTGCATTCACTCTCATAAATAGCCCAAATACACTATAAAAAACAGGCACAAATGTCATCGCCCTTCGCATACAAATGGGCATTTTTGCGCTATTAGGAATGTTCCTTTTGCGAAAACAGGCTGACTGACTAGGGCGCAAGCACGCTGAATACTTCTGCACGTTTAACTAGGTCACATGGCTCTCAACTTCACAAAATTACCGTGTCAAGACGTGAAAAAGGCATGCCGCTGATCAATTCGAAGTCATTTGTTCATGGTGTCAAGTGAAACATGAGACCTTATATATTAGTAGCACATCTTTCAAGCACTAGCAGGCAATGCGCTTCTCTTACTCAATTATATAGAAGCAGCAAGCTTGGTTTGTGAAATTTGTCACGAAATTCAGATGAACGCTCCCTTACCGTTTGTTGGTCGAGGAATGCTGATCCCTCGACGAAAGCATATTTGCGAGCCATCAAGTTCTCCGTCAATATTGCCTGCTCAAATCAGCATCAACTGCAAGCACTAGATTACCAGAGGTGCCTCAACCCCAGAAGACAACGCCGTTAAGATAACGATTATGGATTTCAGACCCTAAAAACTTGCACAATCTTTTCTACTAAAATGGAAGCGCAATATATTTTTAGAACTTATTAAAAGTAGAAAGGATTTATTAGGTATAAGCAACATTTTGCTGACCTCTGCTTTTATAGGATGGTTCTTTTATAAAAGTTTTCTGCAGCCTTGTGCGGTATAACACGAGACATGGAACTTGCTAACGTGGGTGTCTTGACCGCATCAACATGTTTTTTCATTCAATGCTTCTGCCAAAATCACTGGAACCTTCAAGCTGCATGTTCGACTCTCCAAATTTCGGCTGTCAACCTGCTTATGTTGCTTCCGTCTACATTTAAAAAAGAGATACGTGAACAGGTCGGAGATGGGCGACAAAAACGAGAGGTTAGGGCGCCTTTGTTAAGGAGAGACTGTAGCTTTATCTCTTGCAAAACTTCTTTCAAGCAATTGAGAAGGAAGTCCACCCCTTCCCTGCGCGACATCCCCACTTGTAGATCCAAGCTGCATTCACCATCGATTTACATGATATACACAAGGATTCTTTCTACCCGCCTTTTTAACCAACACCTGCACACATGTAACAACTACCCGAAAAATTAATTTTACCTTCCAACCTGGGTACCTTAACCATTAATCTCAAAGGGATTACAATTGCAGCAGTTGAAGACCAGATGCAAACCTTAACTAAGTAGTTTTTATTAGCACCATAAATGACCATTTTCTTAACGTGGCTGATAACATTCGCGGTTAAAAATAATCGAAGGC